>VSMD01074819.1:0-136937 GCA_008750895.1 Mirza zaza
TGAGAAGCAGGAAGACCTGCGCGTCCCTAGCAGGAAGAGATTTAGTGTGGGAGACCCAGGCAAGTGGCAGTTGGGACCCCTGCTGGGCTTTAGGCTTCAGGTCACATCTCTACAGCCGTGCGCCTGAGAGCAGGAGACAGCTGGGCCCCTGCTGGGCCCACCAGTGAGGCCCCGGCTGCCCCATACCCGGGAAGCAGGTGACAAGACCATGGATAAGCCAGTCACTGCAAACCCTCACGTTGGCAGGAGCCAGCTCACCACCCAGCCCCTCTGCGGAGGGAGGGTCTCAGCCTCTGTCCCCTTCCAGAGCGCATGGGAATGTCTCTTGTTGGCAAAACCTAAACAGAAGCCAGAATCCAAGCAGCAGGGGCCTCTGGGAAATGTCACTTTTACCCTGCTAGCCCCTGTGACACAGAGGGGACATAAAGGATGTGGAAACGATGCCAACTGCTGACAGACAACATGCAGTGAGCCCCAGAGCTCCCTCAGATGCCAGCTGGCCCGCAGTCCCTGCCTGGGGTCGGCCTGCCCCCACCCACGCCGTGGTCACTGCTGAGCTCCCGCCTCTGCTGCGTGGGCCCACGTGGCCACCGCCCCACCAGCCTACAGAACTGGCCCTGACCCCCCCACACACCTCCTCCTGCAGCCAAGGTCCTCCTAACCCCGGCGTGGCTCCGGGGCCTTCCTGGGGCTCCTTTGGGAGGGAACCACATCCAAACGCAGGCTGCCCCTGGAGAGCCCTGGCCTGGGCCGCAGAAAGTTCAGGAAGCCTGGGCTTCAGTTGTAGACACGCAATGTGCCTCTCTGAGCCTCATTCCCAGAGCAATTTCATCCCTGGGTCTCATCCAACTCTGAAGTTCTGAGATATCTAAATATCCTTTTTCATAAGCAGAGTGGAGACACACACACACGTGCACACACACACACATGCACACACACACATGTGCACACACACGCGCACACGCACACACACGCGCACGCACAGTCCCCCGGGACTTGCATGTAGCTTTGCTGAATCAACCCCGAGTCACTGCCCCACTCCACCCTGAGAGTGGGTAAACACAGGTGCTGAGGGACGAGGTTAAAGGGGCCAGGGCCAGGGACTGGTCCCACCTGCCAGCCCATACCCCCCCACCGACTTGTGACTTGAGGGCCTTTGGGCGCAGACTGGGCGGAGCAAGCTGCGAAAGGCAGGCTGCGGGGGCAGAGGGGGCCGGAGCAGGGGACGTGGTAAGGGCAGGAGTGAAGCACTCGGGCCACACGAGAGGAAAGGCCACTGTCCAAGCCGGGCTGGACCTAGGGGCTCAGGCCCCAGCTCCCTGCCGCCCCCTCCTTAGCACGCCCCTCAACTAGAGCCCCCCCAGGACAGTCAAAGCTACGGCCACGCCAGTGACCTTGAGGCCGCACATCCAGTTTAATCCACATCAGCGTCAGACCGAAGGCCTTGCTGTCACTCCAGGATATTTATAACCTGCACGCCGGCCCCACTACCTGGTGGCGGCCAGGAAACTAGGCCACAGGAGCAGAGAGGAGGCAGGCCCTTCCCCCAGCCCCAGCCCCAGATGGCTGCGGAGTGACCCACCGGCACCTGCCCCAGCTGTGCGCCTCTTCCCCAGTCTCTGCTCTCTGCCTGTAATCGCAGCCCACGGTGCCCGATGGCACGCCCACACGCCGAGTGCGACACACAGGCCGTCACCCGCCTTCATCCCCCCGCCCGCCCCATGTGCTACTTCCTATGTCTTAGTTTTCTCATCTGTAAAATGAGGTTATAATGAGGATTCCGTGAATAACAGGCTCAGAATGACGTCTGACACATAACAAGGGCTCCGTGTGTGCTAGCCTGTATAGAAAGGTCCACAGGATGGGAGCAGAAGCCCCGGAGCCAGGCCGCTTGCGTTCAGATCCCGGTTCTGCCGCTCACTGGCTGTGTGACCTTGTGCCTGTTACTTAACCCCTCTGGGCCGCAGTAAAACAGGAAGTAATAACAGTACCTACCTCATGGAGTAGTTGTGAGGATTAAATAAATGAATATGTGAAACCCTAAGCATGGTGCTTGGCACATAGTAGATGTTCAATTAGCCAGGCCACCCTCTCTCGACTTCCTGCCTCCACGTTTTAGCTGACACAGCTGCTCTCCCTACACGCTCTCCCGCTTCTCTTCTTGCCTCTCGATTCACATGGTCTGCTTGTTTCAAGTCCACTCCTCCGTGCAGCCTTCCCTGACCATCTGGTCAACTACGCACTGCCTCCCTTTCCAAACTCCCTGACCTCCCCCAACCGGATCGCCCAGGCAGTCCAGACTCCAGACCCGGAGGCGGGGACCCTGGCACGCCCACTTCTCCTTCCCGCCTCATGCCGGGCCAGCAGCAGCGAGGTCAAAGGGGTCCTGGATCAGACCTGTCCTCGCTCAGCGCCCAGGCCCTCTGCTACGAGCGACCTGACGCCCAACAGACAGGCGCGCACACGCACACACACGCACACGCACAGACACAGGCTTATGCCCTGTAGAGTAGAACTTAGTTGTTCCACGTTTCCACTAATGACAACCGAAATGCAGTTTCCCCAGCCCAAAATTTTTTCTGGATGTTCTCAGTTCAAGATAGGCCCAGGCCAGTGCGCTTCTTGCCCCCCAGGCGGGAGGACACACCCGGGAGGCCAGCCGGGGCAGTGTCCCAGGGGTGGACACGAAAGTCCTCCAGGCAGGACAATGTCTTCCATGTTGTCACCAAGGCACAACCACCCCAGGGACACCGGGCCCAACCTGGGGGCTGGAGGGCAGCAACGGCCTTGCCGAAGCACCACCGTCCTTTCCTCGAGGCAGAAAGCAGCACGGGGGCCGCTGCCCCCCTCTGTTGAGGCCTGGCGGACAGCGCTCAGCCTTGCTGACCCTGTGCTGTGTCCCCTGCACGCCCCAGCCCCAGGCTGGTCGGAGGGCCCTGCTGGCACTGCTCCTCTCCTCTCTCTTGTCCCCGTCCCCACAGGCCCCTCTCCCCAGCTGCCTGCCCTTCACAGTGGAGATCTCTCCTCCTGGCTCCTCCCCTGCTCCCCACCGATGGCTTCTCCTGGGGAGCACCCTGGACGGGAGCACAGTTGCTCAGCCCACAGGGGCTGCCTTTCACAGGAGTCCCCCTTTCCCTATGAGCTGGGCAAGGGGCGGGGAGGAGGGGGATCAGCAGGGGGGCAGGAAGTGCTCCCTTTGCATTCATCGTCTTCTCTGAGTGCTCATCATTTCTAGCCTCTAAGTACAGCCCACCCCAGGATGGACGAGGCTGGGAGGAGGCCCCTCCTGCAGTCCCCCAGTGGAACCCCGGACGCCCCTGCTCAGCCTTCAGGCCATTCCTCATCCCTCTCCCCTACTCTAGTCAACGGGGCCCTGAAAAGGATCCTCGTGCCAGCTTTCATGACTGATAACTCAACACTAACTCCCTCCACGTCCTGTGTAAGTTTTCCCAGAGAATAATGCAGCAAAGGAACGTTGGCCTCATGCAAGGAGCCCAGGCCGGGGGGTGCGGGGTGGGCCGGGGGAGAGAGAAGCCTTATCAATCTGGCCGAGCATCAGTGGTCTGCGCTCCATCCACATGTAAAGCGAAATCCGGGCATTCCTTCCACTAAACAGCTCGGGGATGAGGGTAGCAATTCTAGCTGATATTTATACAGCGCATTACGTTTCAAAACTGCTTGCGGTACCCTCTCAATTTGCTCCCCTGCTGCACTGCAAGAGAATGCAGGAAGGTAGTTTCATCCTCTTCCACCTGGGAGAAACCCGAGCCCCAGAGTGGGTAGGTGGCCGGTCCGATCTGTCAGCCTAGAAGGGGGACCAGAGGCTGTATGTGCCCCTCCCCCAGATGTTCACTAGCGGGGTGCCCACCCCAAGCCACAGGGGTGCTGGCTGCCAATAGCCCACAGCTGTACCCTCTCCAGTGGATCGCCCTGCTCTGCCCTGCCCTGGGAGGTGCTGAGGAGGTGCAGCCCCCACCACAGCTGGGGGCTCAGCTGGGCACAGCTCTCGGTTAGGGCCTGCCTGCGGTGGCTGTAAAAGCCATGCTCTAGTCTTCAGGAGGAGAAAGCTCTGTGTGCCACTCATGCCCCCAAAGACTCAAGGAGACCTCACCTGAAATTGCATCTTTGCCGAGATGCTGCTTCTGCTCTCTGCCGCCCCCTCTCCCTCCCAGCTCCCCTGCACGTGTGCTTCCTCCACACACCTGGCACCCCATCTCGGACCCTGCTTCTGGGGAACCGGCCGTGGAAGGCGGAATGCAGGCCTTCGGATCCTAACCCCGACGCTCTTGAGACGGTGCTGGTCCCGGGACATCCTGTGGGTGTGTGTTGTGGGGAGAACCTCACTTTCTGCCAAGACCCCACCTCCCTCTCCTCCTATCAGGTGAGAACCCTGATCCTTAACACTTGCCTGTGAGCGGAGGGATGGGGTTGCCCAGAGCCCCCGGGACCTCCCACGCCCCACCGAAGGCTTCCTCTCTCCCCCTCCCAGCCCTGGCTGTGACAGCCAACGCCGTGACTCAGGCCCTGCAGTCAGTCCTCAGCGGGTCCCGGATTGCTACCCAGTGCCCTGGCGTGTTAAGCAGTGCAGATGGCAATTAACTGTGTGATATGAAAATATCTTGACACTAATTATTGCAGGGATGAGGCCAGGGACCATTAATAAGTGATGAAGGAGAGTCTTTCCAGAGGCTCCTGGGCTGGCTCCTGCCCCAGCGTGCGGAAGGCTGGGGGGAAGGGTCCCTTCCCCACGCAGAGGTCGGAAGTGCGAGTGGCGGTGAGCAAGAGGCAATGCCCAGGGAGGTGCCACACGTTTTCCAGTGGAAGCCGAGCCACCCTTACCCGCACTACACAGACGGCTGTCAAGGATGCAGCCCTCGTCCTTCTGACAGGCAGAAAGCAAACAGCGGGGGCTCCCCGGATCGCGTCAGATGGATAATTGACTGTAGAATGCAATCTCATGAATGGACTCCAGAATTCCTAGTCACCCCTTTCCACCCTCTCTCATCCGCCTCCCCTTCCCTGTCCCAATCCAAGCAGCTGGCTGAGTTCCCGTCTTTCCCAAATCCTTGGGTTTCCTCTGGCCCCAGGACAACAGCGCTGCAGAGTAGGCCCGGGAAGAGAGGGTGCATGCTCAGACAGAGACCTGAGCCGCCGGGGCTCTGCCCCTTGCGGGAACAGTATGTCTCTTCCCAGCAACGCACCACGACAAAGGCTGCGAGAGAGGGGACCACTGTATCCACGAACGCTTTCATGTGCGGGAGAGAATGCAGATGCGTGTTCGCCCTCTCCCGCTCACACGCACTGACACGTACACGTACGCTTGCATGCACACCGGCACATGCGCTCACACTCGCACACACACTTAAACGGACAGAGGCTTCCGAACTTTGAAAGCCTAAATATGAGCATTGATATTTATGGGGGGAGAGACATTGGCTTCACAAAAGGATCTGTAGCAGGGCTTCTTTGAATAGCGAGAAAACTAAGTCCATTGGAAACAGAATTTGATTTACAGAAATGCGCTTTCTCCATAAATTGTCAGAAGCCCACGCACTGAAGGGGTACGGATGTGTGTCTGTAAACACGCAGAACTTGTCAGAGCCTCTCTTCATCTCGCTGGCGAGAGGGGCGGGTGTTTCAGATGCAAGTTCTCTCCGGCACTCGCTGACTCCACACCGAAAGCCTCTGTCTCGCTAGGACCACAGATACCAACTCCTCCTCCTCCTCCTCCTCCTCCTCCTCCTCCTCCTCCTCCCGGTGGCAAAGGGGAAACCAAAACCACTCCCAAGACTACCACAAACCCAAGGATTATTGCCCTTAAAGAGGCCCTTCATCTCCAAACCTTCTCTTTATGTCCCTTAACCCAGTGGTCCCCAACATTTTGGAACCAGGGACCAGTTTCATGGAAGACAATTTTTCCATGAACCAGGGGTGGGGCTGGGTGGGAGACAAGGGGAGAGGGGGGCTCAGGGCGTGATGTGCAGACGTTTCCTAACAGGCCACGGACTGGTACCGGGCCACGGCCTGGGGGTTGGGGACCGCAGCCCTAGCGCCTAACCAGCCCAGTCTCCCACGGCGTTTTGAGTGGGGGCGGCTAGAAAAGATCTTATCACGTATCTCCACTGACTCTCTCACTTGACAGATGGGCTAGCTGAGACCTAGCCTGCCCCGAGACCAGACCTAGCAGACCCCAAGCTCTGAGTGCTTCGTCCCAGCCGGCCAGCGAGCCAAAGCTGTGCTGTGCTGTCTCTCCCAGCACCGCGCCTCCGTCCCTGTCCCTGCTCCGCCCTGCCTCCTTTCCCTGCCGCAGTGACAGCTGAGCGCTTTGACCCGCGGCTTGCCTAGGGTACTCTTTCGGACAAGTTTAGAACTTCCCCCCTGGAACAACCTCATCCACTGATTAGGACCCCGGCCTTAGGAGCCAACTCCTGTGTCCGTCACTTAGCTGGAGCCTCGCGGGACGGTCTTGGTACCCCCTTAAAGGGACTCGACATCCGGGGACTTGAAGACACACCAGGAAGTAAAATTCAGGTCTCTGCTAATTTCTAGTCCAGAACTTGTCCCGGTAGACAAATGCATACTCTTAAAATCTAAGCGCCTTTCTTGAAATAACAATAAGGCAGCTCATAATAGCAAATCCTTTTTACAAAGCATAGCCGATGCGTAGAGCACCTACTATGTGCCAGGCAGTGTTCTGAGCCCTTTACGTACATTAATTCCCTGAATCATCACCAAAACTGTCTAAAGGAGGCTATGTCATTACCCCTCAGAGGCCCCAGAGGTTAAGCAACATCCCCGGGTCACACAACTAGTAAGTGGCACAGCAGAGAACTGGGCCCAGGCGACCCAGAGTCCCAGTTCTGACTTCCTGGCCCCGGCTGGCATCTCTATCTCTTATCCCAGATCCTACCACTCTCCCCCCTGCCCACTACACGTTGCTCTCAGTTACTAACACACCAGACTCACTCTCGAGAGACAGCTTCTCTGTCTTTGCTGTTTCCTTTGCCCGGAAGGCTCCACCTCCAGCTCCGCCTGTCTCCTCCCTGGCCTGGCCTGACAACCCCATCTAAAGTAGCCACCGTGGCCACCCGCCGCCCGCCCTTCATTCAGCATGCATCGATCTGCTGTACTTCTTCAGCACGTCTCACTACCCGAAATGATCTCATTTGCAGCTTCACTGACCTGCCACAGCAAGGCAAGCTCCACGCGCACAGTGATCTTGCCTGCTGACTGCCGGGCACCTCCTCTAGAGCGCCTTGGCCTGGCACAGAGCGGGAACTCGCTAAAAGACGTATTGATCAGTGAGCACACTATTCACTTAGCAATCTGCACACACACACTCACACACTGCGCACACAGGGCACTGGCGTGTACCTGCAGATACATTCGCATCGGGCCACAGACGGAAGCCGTGACTGTGATACCATACTCTGCAGCGTAACACCGGATAGAAGTGGTGAGACCGGCTTGACACATGAGCTTTCTAACAGCCAATGGCTAAGAAACAGAATTCCTCTGAGGACAGATCCATAATTACCAGGCCTGGAAGAATGCAGAACAGAAAATAGAACCTCTGTGTAGGAGCCCAAGCATCTCCACCACCTGGCCTAGGCCTTTTGTGTTGGTTGCCTGGAGAAATGGAAGACTTGATTAAAAGATGCGAGAAACTGGCCCCTCCACAGTCCTTGGAAGGGGAGGGAGCTAGAGTAGCCCAGTTGCTTTAGTTACGGACCCGAGCTTGCTAAATAAAGTTGAGTCGGACATGGGGCACTGAGGAGGCAGGTCTGAGATCAGGTGGGGGTGTGGGTAGGGGCTTCTCAGCTCCCTGGGTACCCCCTACTACTCCCAGCCCAGGACCAATCTAGGGGGAGGGGATGCCAGCTCTTCCCTGGACAAGGATGTGAGGAGACAAAGGAAGCAGGGGCCTAAGCTTCTGGATGTTCTGACCCAGTGCCTGCCCAGAGCTGGGCTTTCCATTCTGGAAAGCAGGTGTTTGAGGAAAGCAGAATCACGCACCACCCATGCTCTATTGTGGTCAAGGTACAGCCAGACTCTAGCAGATAGGACCCTTGTTCTATGACAGTCAGGCCGTGTCGATTTCAATGCTGCTCAGAGCCCTCAAGTGTGCATGTGTGTCTTTGAGGGGATGGTGCATCATGCAGTAGGGTGAACAGAATACTCCCCCCTCCAGCATGCTTAAAGGCCAAGAAGTTAAATATGACATTCCGCAGAGCATAAGCATGGGGGTGGACTCTAGAGCTGTCACTAGTAGCATGGGCTTCGTGAGGACTACCTCATCACCCTGGCAGATTCCCAAGCCTGCTTCCACACAAGAAGATTCCTAGACTCATGCCATCGATGGAAAGGGCTGGGAAGAGCTCTTCACACAGAAGGCATGTGGAGCCAAGCCCCCAAGACATTTGGCAAGCCCAGGATGTATGCCTCTGCCATCCCCCTGCTAGAAGGTGCACAACATGCCCCACACTCTTGTCCTTTTGATCAATCATAGCCTTTGGAGCTCCTGGTGGCCAAACCTGTCCCCTACCCCTAGATTATGTTTCCCTGGACTCTGAGGAAGCCAGAAAGCCTTGCAGTGGCCCTCAGGGCACCTACTGTTGTGGCCTGAGCTTCTCCACATCAGGGCATCAATAATCACCCTGCTCTGCCCACCTACCAGCCCTGAGACCTTGTCTGTAAAATGGGAATGACAATGACCTCTTAGAGAGCTGTTGTGAGGATTGAATGAGAAATGCTAGTAAAGCATTCAGCACAACTTGCCAACCAAGATGGCGAAGAAGGCAGTTGAACACTTGCTGCATTTCCTTTCTTCTTCCTGACTCTCTTTGTATTTGGCATTTCCTACAGGAAGGGGATGTGGCCAGAATGTGCTGCCATTGCTTCCTAGTAGATAGGACCCTCGTTCTGTGACATTCACATCTTATCAATCTCAGTGCTGCTCAAAGCCCTCATGTGTGTGTGAGGAGATGGTGATTCATTGATTCATACAGTAGGAGGAGCAGAGTATCCTGCCTGGGTAAAGGCCAAGAAGTTAAATACGATGTCTTGAACTACCCAAGCAGCTGCTTTTCTATCCCTACCTCTAGTGGAAATCCTCACCACGTCACCATGATGTTGAATATCGCAGGATTTCCTTCCTTTCTAAGGCTGAATTATATTCCATAGTATGTATATACACATTTTCTTTTTTAAAAAATTTCTATAAAATATAATTTTAATTTCAATAAACTAAAAATTAATTATTTAGATTTATTATGGGGGTACAAAAGTTTTGGTTACATAAATTACTTTTATACAGTTCGAGTCAAAGAAATAAGTATGCCCAACACTGAGATAGTGTGCATTGTACCTATTAAGTATGAATTTACCCATCCCCTCCTTACCCTCCCACCAGCTTGATTTCCGATAAATGTTAAGTTCATATGTACACATAAGTGTTGATCAATTAATTCCAATTTAATAGATAGTACATGTAGTGTTTGTTTTTCCATTCTTGTAATAATTCACTTAGAAGAATGGTTCCCAGTTCCATCCAGGTTAATACAGGAGGGATTAGTTCACCGTTTTTTAATGGCTGAGTAGTACTTCATGGTATATACGTACCACATTTTATTAATCCACTCATATATGATGGGCATTTGGGTTGTTTCCACATCTTTGCAATTGTGAATTATGCTGCTATAAACATTCAAGTGCAGGTGTATTTTTTATAGAATGTTTTTTTTTTCCTTTGGGTAAATACCAAGTGGTGGGACTGCTGGATCCAATGGTAGTTCTACTTTTAGCTCTTTGAGATATCTCCACTCTACTTTCCATTGAGGTTGTACTAGTTTGCAGTCCCACCAGCAGTGTATGAGTGTTTCTATCTCTCTACATCCACACCATTTGTTGAATTTTGGGACTTTTAGATAAAAGCCATTCTCACTGGAGTTAAGTGATATCTTGTGGTTTTGGTTTGCACTTCCCTGATGCCTAGAGATGTTGATTGTTTTTTCAAATGTTTGTTGGCCATTAGTCTATCTTCTTTTGAAAAGTTTCTGTTCATGTCTTTGGCCACTATTTAAAGGGGTCGTTTGATTTTTTTCTTGCTGATTTGCTTGAGTTCTTTATAGATCCTAGTTATCAGTCCTTTATTAGATATATAGCAAGTAAATATTTTCTCCCATTCTGTAGGTTGTCTATTCACTCTAATGATTGTTTCCTTAACTGTGCATAGCTTTTTAATTTGATTGGGTCCCACTTATTTATTTGTGTTGTTGCTGTTATTGCTTTTGGGGTCGTCTTCATAAATCCTTTGCCTAGGCTGATGTCTATAAGAGTTTTTCCATCATTTTCTTCTAGAATTCTTATGTTTTCATGCCTTAGGTTTAAATTTGTTATCCATTGGGAGTTGATTTTTCTAAGTGGTGAGAGGTGCAAATCCTGCTTCAGTCTTCTACATGTGGCTATCCGATTTTCCCCAGCACCATTTATTGAATAGGGATTCTTTCCCCTAGTTATGTTTGTGTCTGCTTTGTCAAATATCATATAGACATATGAGGATGGTTTTATATCTGGGTTCTCTGTCCTGATCCATGGGTTTATGTCTCTGTTCTTGTGCCAGTACCATGATGTATTGGTTATTGTAGCCTTGAAGGATAGCCTGAAATCTGGTAAATTGATGCCTCCTGACTTGTTGTTTTTGCTTAAGGTTGCTTTGGCTATACAGGGTCTTCTCTGATTCCAAACAAAGCATAGAATTATTTTTTCTAGATCTGCAAAAAATGATGTTGGTATTTTAATAGGGATTGCACTGAATCTGTAGATCACTTTGGGTAGTATACACATTTTAAAAATGTTGACTAGCATGGTATGTTTTTCCATCTGGTTATGTCATGTGCTATTTCCTTCATAGTGCTTCATAGTCATATCTGTAGAGGTCTTTCACCTCCTTAGTTAAATATATTCCTAGGTATTTCATTTTCTTTGTTGCTATTATGAAAAGTATTGAGTCTTTGATTTGGTTCTCAGCTTGACCATTGTTGGCATGTATGAACACTACTGATTTGTGTACACTGATTTTGTAATCTGAGATTTGCTGAGTTTGTTTATTAATTTCAGGAGTCTCTTGGCAGAATCTTTGGGGTTTTCCAGATATAAGATCATATCACTAGCAAACAGTGATAGTTTGATCTCTTCTGTCTCCATTTGGATACCCTTGATTTCTTTCTCTTGTCTGGTTGCTCTGGCTAGGACTTCCAGCACTATATTGAATAGAAGTGGTGATAGTGGGCAACCTTGTCTGGTTGCAGTTCTAAGTTGGAATGCTTTCAATTTTTCCCCTTTCAGTATGATGTTAACTGTGGGTTTGTCATGTGTGGCTTTTATGATTTTGAGTGAAGTGCCATCTATGCCTATTTTGTTAAGAATTCTTATCATAAAAAGGACACTGAATTTTGTCAAATGCTTTTTTTGCGTGTATTGAGAAAATTATATGGTCTTTGTTTTTACTGTTATTTATATGGTAAATTACATTTATAGATTTACATGTGTTGAACCATTCTTGAATCTCTGAGATGAATCCCACTTGGTCATGATGGATTATGTTTTTAATGTGCAGCTGAATTCAGTTTGCTAGGATTTTATTGAACATTTTTGCATCTATATTCATAAGGGATATTGGCCTATAATTTAATTTTTTTGTTGAGTCCTTTCCTGGCCTTGGTATAAAGGTAACATTGGCTTTGTAAAATGTGTTGAGAAGGATTTCTTTCTTCTCGATGTTATGGAATAATTTCTACAGGATAGGTACCAGTTTTTCTTTGTAGGTCTGGTACAATTTGGGTGTGAAACCATCTGTTCCACGAGTTTTGTTGTTGTTGTTGTTGGAAGAATTTTATTGCTGCTTCAATTTTGATACTTGATATTGGTCTGTTCAAGAATTCTATTTTGTCCTGACCGAGCCTAGGGTGGCTGTGTGTTTCTAAGAATTTGTCCATTTTCTCCACATTTTCAAGTTTATGTGTACAGAGATTTTTATAGTATTCAGAGATGATATTGTGTATTTTCATGGTATCAGTTATAATTTCTCCTTTTTCATTCCTGATTGAGTTTATTAAAGTCCTTTCTTTTCTGCTTCTGGTTAATCTAGTGAGAAGCCTATTGACCTTGCTTCTTTTCAAAGAACCAACTTTTTGTTTCATTAATCTTCTGTATAGTTCTTTTGTTATCAATTTCATTTAGTTGTGCTCGGATCTTGGTTATTTCTTTTATTCTTCTGAGTTTTTGATTGGTTTGCTCTTTTTTTGCCAGTTCCTTGAGATGATTCATTAGATTGCTGATTTGTGATCTTTCTGTCTTTTGGATGTAGGCATTTATGGCTATGAATTTTCCGTTCAGGACTGGGTTAGCTGTATCCCACAGATTTTGATAACTTGTGTCCCCTTTATTGTAGGGCACTGACATATATTTTCCTAGTTTAAGAATTAAATTTAGTAATGTACATGCTCTGCCCAGAGCATTTAAAAATAATATGTTCCAGACAAGGCCCCTATTGCCTTGAGGAATAACAAAAACAAGGTGTTGCCTAGAGGCATAACAAAGGACCTGAGTTGCAAGTAAGCAAGAGCTACCCCGCCCCATGGCATTGGGGGTCTGGAGGCCACACGATAAACACATTGTTCCCGTGATTGCTGGGTACACCCTATATGGCTGTTTAGTCAATGACAGGTAAGACCCCTCAAGGGAGGGGCGACCTAAGCCATGCACAGCCACTGGGGTTCAGCTGAAGATCTTAGGGGGTCACCCTAAGAAAAGCTGGGGATGAGAAATGCCCCCTGGGACTTGCCTTGCCCATCCTTGCTAATCTTGGTCTGTGATCTATGCCTGGTGCCTAGAGCAACCACCTGGAAATTCTGAGCCAGGTGAAATCTGCTTCCCTAAGGCTATGCATTCCGGAATTTACGGCAATTTCTGAAATGCCTGGGTGGTTACGTACAAGGAACTAACTTTAAATTTTTAAAGTATACAAATAAAATAGACCCGGTGTATTATTACTCGAGTCAACTGTCTGTATGTGTGTCCACGTTTTTCTTTGTGTTCTGCGTTTTTGTTTTGCATTCTGTGTTCATCCTCCGTCCTGTAAATGGGTCATGACACTATATCATTTAATTCAAATAATCTTTTGATTTCCATCTTAATTTATTTCTTGACCTATTGTTCAGTAGTAGGTTGTTTAGTTTCTATGACTTTGTGTAATGATGAGTGTTTCTGTTGGAATTGATTTCTAATTTTTTTCCACTGTGGTCTGAGAAGATGCAGGGTATCCTTTCTATTTTTTAAATTTGATGAGGCATGTTTTGTGGCCTAGGATGTGAACAATCTTAGATAATGTTCCATGAGCTGATGAGAAGCATGTATATTCAGAGTTTTTTGGGTAGAATGTTCTATAGATGTCTGTTAGGCCCATTTGTTCTAAAGTTCTGTTCAAGCCCATTGTTTCTTTGTTCATTTTCTCTTTGAAGGATATGTCCTATTCTTTCAGAGGGGTATTGAAGTCCCTAGCTATTACAGTGCTGCTGTTTATCATTTTGTTTAGATCAAATAGGATTTGCTTTATGAATATGTGTTAGGTGCATAAATATTTAAAATTGTTATGTCTTCTTTTTGAATTGTTCCCTTCACCATTATATAATGACCATCTTTGTCTTTCTTTACTTTTTTGATTTGAAATCTATATTATCTGATATGAGAACTGCTATACCAGCTTTCTTTTGGTTTTCATTTGCATGGAATATTGTTTTCCACCCCTTCACCTTGTGTCTGAATTGGTCCTTGTGGGTTAGATGTGTTTCCTGGAGACAGCTTGGCTTGTATTTTTTTTAACCAGTCAGCTAGCCTATGTCTCTTAAAGGAGAAGTTCAAGCCATTCAGAATTGATAAGTAGGGTGGATTTCTGTTCTTCCTGTGGAGCAGAACTTTGCTCTGTTTTACCTCTTAAGCCATTGTGGTGACTTGACTCTGAAATTGAGCTTTGGGGGATTTTACACTGGTGGGCATCTATTGTGCTGATCCATGTATACTGCAGGTCTCAGTACTTCCTGCAGGTCAGGTCTGGATTTGGCAAATTCCCTCAGCATTTGCTTGCCTAGAAAAGACTTAATTTCTCCATCAAATGTGAAACTTAGTTTTTTTGCAGAAAAAAAATTCTAGGCTGTCAGTTGTTTTGTTTAAGAAAATTTAAGATGGGGGCCCACTCCCTTCTAGTTTGTAGGGTTTCCACTGAGAAGTCTGCTGTTATCCTAATGGGTTTTCCCTGTGGGTCAGTTGTTGCTTATGTCTAGCTACTTGTAGAATTTTCTCTTTCACTGTGATTTTGAATACATGTCTTGGAGATGTTCTATTTGCTATGAATCTTCCTGGACTTTGATGACCATCTTGTATCTGGATGTCTGGATCTCTGGCTATACTAAGGAAGTTTTCCACAATAATTCCCTCGAATAGATTTTCCATGATTTGGGCACTTTCTTATTCTCCCTCAGGGATACCTATCATTTGTATGTTTGTTCACTTCATGTAGTCCCATATCTCTCTAAGTAATTGCTCTGCTCTTGTTCTCTTCTCTGTCTCTTTAAATGACTGGGTTAGCTCGAAAGCCGTGTCTTCAAGCTCTGAGATTCTTTCTTCTCCTTGAATTAATCTGTTGCTGAAACTTTCTGCTGCATTTTCAAAATCTCTCAGTGAATCTTTCATTTCTTTAAGTTCTATCATACCATTTCTAATTTTGTCAAGCTCTTTAGTGATTTTTTTCATTAATTTCCTACATATTTGGGGGTTTACTTTTGTTGGTTTTCAACTTTCTCTTCAATTCCATTCATCTTATTTGCCATCCATATTCTGAATTCCATTTCTGTCATCTCAATGATTGCCTTATAGTTGGAGTTCACTGCTACAGCTCCACTGTGATCCCTTGGGGCTGTTGATCTGCATTGATTGTTCATGTTGCCAGAGTCCTTTTTCTGGTTTCTTGTCATCGGAATCTTCTTTCCTGAATCCCAGGTTAATTGGTTTGCAGGACTACTGTTTTTTGCTGGGAACTCTCCAGACAGTTGTAGGATATTCATGTTGGAAGCTGGACGAGACTGTCTTCACTGAGGCTGGTGTTGTGGAGATTTCGCTACCATAGTCTCCCCACAGAGGTAACCATAGCAACTGGATAAGGTTGTCAAGGGTTCCCAGGTTGTGGGCATTTGCTCAAAGCAGGTTGCAGTGTGCTGGTCCCTGGCTGAGGGGTCCCTGATGGGGCATTGGACTTTGGAGCAGCTCTTCCATCCCTGCTTTGGTGGCGGAGGCTCTGGGCTGGAGTCTTGGAGGCCAGATGCAGTGCTGGAGACTTGGGGATGGTGTCTCAGGCCCGGAAGGAGTTCTAGAGGCACAGAGGCAGAGCCTTAGGCTCGGGCATGAGAGCCTCAGAGCTGGGACTGGGGAGCAGCCATGAGCAGAACCTCTGAACAGGGTCTCTGAGCCAAAAGCAGGACTGTGCAGATGGCAGGCCTGATCCAACCTGGAGGGCGGGGTCAGGCCCAAGCAAGCAAGAGGCAATGGGGGCCCAGAGAGTGGAGTCGGGGTGAGCTAGCAGCAGGCTGCTCTGCAGGCACCAAGGTCCCACTGATGCCAAGTCAGGCAGACTGGGGTTGGCTCCGGGACTGCGGGGCTCTCCACGCTCCTCTCGGGCCCTGCTGAGGCAGCCACCCCAAGCCTCTCAGTTCGGAGCCCGCTGCACTCCTGCGTGAGAGCCTCCAAGCCAGGACCAGGGTGGAGCCAGAAGCAAAGCCTCTGTTCAGGGCCTCTGAACCAGAAGGAGGCTGTGTAGATGGCCAGTGTATCCGACCTGGAGGGCAGAGCATATTTTCTCTATCCTCTCATCCATCAATGAACACTTAGGTTGTTGCCGCATCTTGGCTACTGGGAATAATGCAATGAATGTGAAAGTGCATGTGTTGAGGTCCTGATTTCAATTCTTTTGAGTAAGTACTCAGAAGTAGGATTGCTGATTCTACTCACATGAAGTATCTAAAATAGTCAAACTTGTAGAAGCAGGGTAGAATGGTGACTGCCAGGGGTGGGGGGATGGGGAGTCGCTATTCAATGGGTACAAAGTCTCAGTTATGCAAGATGAACACGTTCTAGAGACCTGCTGTTCACCGCTGCTGTGCACTATTATAGTTAACAATGCCTTACGGTACACTTAAAATTTGCTAAAAGGGTAGATCTCAAGTTAAGTGTTCTTACTACAGTAAAAAAGTGATCAAAATAACAATGCCTCATTCTGTCTGTTTCAGGGAGGGAGGCTGATCCATGTGGCCGCCCAGTTTGGGCCATGCCTGTCACTGCTGCGCCATCTGTGTTGCTCTTCCTACAGCTGCCTTTCTTCCAAGTGTCTCCTGACTTTCCTTTCCTTTCACAAGAATCGAAGGCCATGATTATCAGTCAAGTGAGAATACAGGGCAGGAGACCACCCCACCCATACCAAAAATACATGCAAAAAAAAAGCCTCATTTTCCAATTCTGGGAAGCCGCCACCTGACCCCTCCTAGGCTCCCTCTTTCCTGCACTGCACCCTCTGAGCTCCAGGTGGCTGCATAAGGATCTGCTCACAGGACCTGGGGCCTTTGTTTCTGGCCCTCACCACCCAAGGTGTCCAGTCCCCAGCTTCAGTGAGGAGGGAGAGTGAGGGCGCCCAGAGAAAAGCCCCACTTACCTTCCTCCTCCTCTCTCAGTGTGAGGTTCTCGTGATTGCTCAGATGGGAGGGCTGGGATGTGAGCTGGAATCCCAGTGAGAGGAGAAAGTGCATCTCCATCCTCCCTGCTCCCTGCTGCCCTTCCCTGCGACCTTCTGTTTACGTCCACACGAGGTCAAGCTCTTTACCTGCGTGGGCCCTTGCTCCTTAGCCAGGTGTCCCGGTGGCCCCTGGCCCTGCCCTGCAGTTGGCCCAGGAACATGTGCTTCCTCCACAGCCCAAGGGGCCCAGACAGGCACTCTGGTTCCAACAGAGCCACTCCTGCATCAAGATGGGGCGAACGAACGGGGTTCTTTAATGACGTTCTTCTATCCCATTCCTTACTGCCTGCACTTGTGCTTGGGGGTGAAAACGATGAAGAAAAGAGTCTGCTTTTACTTTGCACCCCAACCAGGTCGATTGGGTTTGAGACAGAAGAGAGATGAGAATTAAAAGGAAGGGCTGCCAGCAACTCCCACCTCCCCCTCAAGCCTCCTGCGGTCCCCGGGCTCCCTAGAGCAGAGCTGTGATGCGCACGAAGGAGCTGGGGTCGCCCCCTGTGCGTCATTTGTGGAGGGGGTTCTGGTATCACAAAGGAATGGTCTTTTCCCCGGCGGTGTACTGGGGAGGCTGGGAGGAGGGGGTTGTGTTCTTCCTTGGTGACTGTGCCCAGAACGGTAAAAAGGACTAATCCTGGGTAATGGATGACTGTAATGACAGTGCCATCCCGTTTGGGTGGGGACGTGATTCCCGGGGAACCTAGCCCCTGTGCTTGTGTTGTGCACCTCTGCGGTCATAGCGGGGGCTCTCGGGCTGACACTGGGCAGTGAGGCTCAGTTTCCTTCTGGGCCTGGCCGGGGGAAGTGAGCAGCCCGCCCCACTCCCTTAAAACTTTTCTCCAAACTAAGCTCCGACCCCATAGCTGGTTTCTATTCCGATGGTGACCGCAGCCCACTTCGGCTCCAAGAGGGCAAGGACGGATCTGACCGACCCAGGCTGCCTAGCTGCGGGGCAGGTAGGACTGACCACTCACGCTTCCGGTCTCTGCGTGCACGCTGAGATTCAACATGCCTGCTATTACTCAGGAAAATATCAGTTCTCCTTGGCGCAAATATTGAACAGGGAATGAATTCTATTATCAGGGAAGGGAGACGAGGTCGGATGGGTCTGAGGCACTTACTGTGCCAGTCCAGTGATTTTAGGGCCCAGTATGCCCAGTGTTGTCATTAATATGCTGCGATTGATTACAATGAGCTCAACGATGCATATAATTAATATAATGGAGACTGTTAGCACTTCGACTTCTCCAGTTCTGTGTGTTATGCATTTAATTACTTTAGTACTTCTCAGTTTATAAATATACAACCCTCTGAGCTAGATCTTCTCCATTGCCATCACACAAACTGAGGAACTGAGGCCATGAAATAAAACGCCATGTCCCCTACTCATGACGAGATGAGCATCTTCCCCCACTTGGGCAGCTGAAGGAACCTCTTGTTCTTTCTCGCCAGGCCCACGGCCCACTCTGCCCGCCGCCCTCCCAAGGCCGCAAAGCCACACCCCCGAACCCCAAAGCTGGAGTCTGCTCCCTCAGACCCTCTCGGTCCTCAGAAACAGCAATCAATCTCAATGACCCTGGGTTGGACTGAAAGCTAATCTCTTCCCCTTTCAAGGCCTTGGCTGCCTTCCAGTGCATGACACACGCAGGTCTGAGAGCCTCTAGGAGCTCCCAGGAATTCTTCCAGCTATGAGAACCACCTTGGACTGGGCGGTCCGCTGGCCGGCCTGTCCCTGCCGGGCAGTGGGTTCCCCAGACACGGGTACCTGGTGAGCCTGTGATGTGTGAAGCTCACGCCTCTCTTCTCAGACCAGAGCCGCTAAGTCTTCAGGGGGCCTTGTTAAAGACCTCAAGGTCATGAGCCCACACTGCTCACAACATGGGGAAGGATTCTAGCATTCAGCAAGTTACTAAATGTGAGTTATTTTGATTCCCACGTCTCTCTCATATTACTGCTGGGCTCTGCCTTCTAAAGTTCATGACCCAGGTGCTAGGACTCATGACTTTAGAAATTAAGGTTACATATCCGTGTAGGCAAATACATTTATCGAAGGCTTACTCAGCCCTGTCACTTACCAGGACTATGACCTCGGACACTTTGTTTAACCTCTCTATGCCTTAGCTTATTCATCTGAAAAATGAGTGTCCTACTCCCATGCCATGGGCTGAGTGAGGACTAATCACCATAGTGCGTATGGAGTGCTTAGTGGGAATTGTGCAAAGAAACACCAGCTTCTCCCCTCCTCCCCATAAAGCCCTTTCTACATTGCTAAGAACCTTCCTCTTTGTAGTGCCCCAGAACCGTCAACCGAGGTTAGCAGTAGCCCTCTCCCCTGGGCTCCAATATTTCAGCACAGGTGCCCTTGGAACATTCCATAAGGCCAGGTTCAGAGCACCTGCTCTGCTCCTCTCCCCGAGGTTGGCTCTAACTCCTCTGAGGTCCAGCTTTACCCTAACCCCACCCAGCCAGGGAGCGTCATGACTGACACAGGGACCACGGCAGTGTTTAGAAGGCCAGTGGCCCATTGCCCCTTCCCTCTGCACCTTGGCCCCATGGGGCGGCCTTAGCTTCTCCTTTGTGGAGGCCTGGGAGGGCTGACGGGCAGGATGTTTCTAGAACATAGGATGTTTCTAGAAGGGTCTGGAGACAGGCTTCTTGACTTATCCCTGACGTGACAGAGCATGTGCACTGCCCCACCTGCTCCTGGGTTAAAAAGTGACAGGTAAGAGTGCCAGGGTATCAGGAGTCCAGAGGTGCCCAGTGTGGGATGCAACCCCCAAAGCAGGAGGAAAGAGCACCCAGCGGCCAGGATACAGTTTCCCCTCCTCAAAGTGCTGGTCCCTGATTTTGGTGGCAGCCACTCTTGCTGCCACTGCCACTCCTGCCTCAGATTCTCTGGTGGCTGGGATAAGAGAGTGGAGATAAAGGAAAGGAAAACATTGGGGGCTCCCCAAGCACTGAATTTTAGGAGACTCCTTGTCCACTGCTCAAACCAGAAGCAGAAGTTTTCTTCTGCATCTTTCCTGGTCTGCACCAGGCTGTTCACTTCCAGGTACCAAGCGGAGCTGAGTGCTGCTCAGGGGGTCCCAAAGGGAAAGGCACACTCAGCTCACCACTTGCTTGGCAATACTTGGAATTCTGCTTTTCCTTTTCACCCAATCCGCTTGCTGGTATTTACCATTCAGAGAATTCAAATAGCTGCGCCATGTGCTCTATCAGGGCTGTATAGTCAGCAGGGGAGAGAGGCGCCATATGTTTATCCCATCTTACCTGGAACAGAACACAATACGATGTTTAAGCCCGCTCAAGTTCTAACGTCCCTGGTCCCTCTCCTCCCTCCAGGAGGAAGGAGTCAAGCCCTGGCTGATTGTCACATTGTCTCGTGTCCCCATAAAGACACAATCACTCCTACTCCCTTATTCATCCATCTAATAAATATTTCCCGAGCAGCAGCTGTGCGAGGCCCCTTCTAGACACTGAGGGTACAGCAATGAAAAAACAGACAAAGCCACGGTCAGGCAGGGCAGTAAGAAAATAAACAAGTAAATATACAATGTGAAGGCGATAGGTACTATTGTGACAAATAGAGAAATGCAAAAGGATGCTTTTTTATAAAGGTGGACGGGCAAAGCCTCTATGAGTAAGTAAAGACATCCGAAGAGAAGGCAGAAAGAAAGCAAGTTCTCCAAATACCCGAGACATTCCTGGCATGGAACTCGCCACAGGCCTTGGAGAGAGGAGCGAGCATGCCTGGCATGGGAGAGGGACACCAGAAGCTGCAAGCAAGAGCACCAGGCAAATAGGACTGCAGGCGAAGGTGAAGTCAGAGATGAGGGTAGGGGTAGGTAGAGGCAGGAGCAGATCACACATGACCATCAGGACTGTGGTTAGGGCTTTGGCTTTTACTCTGAGTGAGATGGGGCAGCAATGTGGAGCTTGACACAGAGTGTCATTATCTGACCTATAATCAACAGGATGCTTCTGACTGCTAATGAAAATACTAATAGATTGGGATAGGGAAATGGGGGCCAAGGAGGAAGCAGAGAGGACATCTAGAAGGCTATCAAAATAATTTAGGAGAGAGAAAACTACATTGGTTCAGGGTGACTGAGGTGGAAGAATTTAGAAAGGATGGGATTCTGAATACATGTTGAAGGTAGAGTAGACGAGATTTGTTGACGGTGAGTTTGGATAGTGAGGGAAGGTGTGGTCCAGTTGGTGTTGCCATAGAGACCACCTGGCAATCCCTGCTGACCCAGGCATCTCCTACCCTCCATCCCTGACACCATGATATCCAGCCACTGAATGAATACTTCTAGGAGAGAGGATTCGCTGCCTCACACAACAGCTTTATCCAGTCCTTTCACGTGCTTTCTCATTCTCACTCAAAATCCATGTCCTTGTGTCCTTCTCCCACCGCTCCTAAAGCAATGCAGGGCAGGTTTATACCCCTTCCCACAGGACAGTGCTCCAGGTTCCTGGCAGAGATATGCCTCTGAGGTTCTCCCTGAGCCTGGCCTCTCCCTGGGTTCGTGTTCCCCAACAATGCCGCTTTTAGTTACCCTGCACACGGAGATCCCGGGAGAATGCAGCTCTGGGTTTTCTGCTAGGTGGAACAGCTTGGGATTGACTGCCCTCTGAGTTCCTCCTGGAACATCACTCATACTTTGGTAAATGATTCACATGCAAGCCATGAATCTAAATTTGGCAAGGGTACTCATCTCCATCCTGTTTTCCAGGTGGGGGATAGGAGACTTTGCTTAGAACATGCTTCCTTACCATTGAGAAAACCAAAGCAATTAGAAGAGCCCTTCCTTAGACACCCACCTCTGCATCTCCCCACCTATCAGCAGCCACACCCACACTCTCTGCTTTCCTGCCCATTACGGTAAATGAACTACCCATGCTCCTACCTAAAAGTAGTTCTACTATTCTACTACATCCAGCCCTTCATACATATTCAAGAAACTAGTATGCTTCAAGGTGTCCCATGGAATAGAGCTTTCTTTTTTAAAATGGAAAATCTAACAATCTTTTGTGGAAATAAGAGAAACGTTTACATAAGGGCAAATATGCCTGGGAAAAATGACTGAGAATGATCAACTGTGAGACACAATCTATAAAACTATTTGAAAAACAAAGAAATAATACTTAAGGCCTCCAGACACAATACCCATAATACCTACAAAGGTGTTAAAATTATATCAGCTTCATGATATTTAAGAGCAAGGTGCAAAGTAAGGCAACAGTGGAGCATTATTTTCAAGTAACCAAAGGAAAGGAAATAAATTATGAGCCAAGGACTTTATATCCAGCATTCAACTATCAAGATTGCAGAAAAACAAATGATATATTCAAGAAGTGAGGGAACTTTGTATACAGGAATCCTTCTTGGATAATCTACTGGAGGATGAATTCTACCCAACCAAGAGATGACTAGAGGGAAACTTTAGCAAAAAAAAAAAATGGTGGTGAGCATATAATGTATTGAAGTGTAGATTTCAGATTTAAACAAGGACCAGGGACAAGGGTGGAAAATAATTTGTAAATATTATATGTTTTCACAAAGTAGAACAAATACAACTCAAAATTTGAGCTGAGAAGAAAGAGAGAAAGAGGAGAGGAGGGTAGAATAGGATATGTGTTGCACAGGAAACAGGCAGGTATCAAATTATAACATTTAGAATGAACAATCTAGCTAGTAAAAGGTTAAGAAACAAAAATGACAAGTTAAGATATTTTAAAAAGTATCAATTCAAGGGTAACTACTAGAGCAAAAATATACATTTTTTATAAATATCAAAAAAACTTTTAAAAAGAGCAAAGAAGACATATCATATAGAGAAAGAAACACACTAAACATAATGATACACAGAATAATTATAGGCTAAATTGACATAAGGAGTTGACACCAATATATTAGTCATATCAGTAAAAGCGAATGAGCTTAAGTTGCCTGGGACAAGAAATAGATTGTCAAAATAACGTACAGAGCAATAGACTCAGATCTGTTCCATATACAGGGTGAACATTTGGAACAAAGTGATTCAAAGGTTTTAATAAAAAAAGAGAATGGGAAAGTAACAAACAGGATGGGAAAATTTATTCCAGCTAAATGTGAACAACTCAAAAGTAGGAGTAGCAACTCTGATGTTGCACAATGCAGAATTTAGGACAAGCATTAAACAAGACAAATAACGGCATTATAATGCAAAAATCCACCATCTACAATAAAAATATATCATTTGTTAAATAATATCTATGCATCAAATTATACAAAACCCACCTATATGTAAAATAGAAATTACAGCAATGCAAGAAGAAATAAATAGAAACAATAATGATAAGAGAGTTTTACACACTATGGTCAGGACAAGAGAAGTCGTAAACAAAAAATAATTATGGATAGATGACTTAACCAACAGCAATGATAAACTGGGTTTCATAAATTTGTATCAAATTCTATACCCCTTAATAAGGAATATTTTTTTCTTCTCAAGCAGACATGAAACATTTATTGAAATGGATCATATATTAGATCACAAAGGAAACATAAGCAAGTTCCACAGTAGGAATATTACAAACAGAATTCTTGGATCACAATGCCATAAAAGTAGAAATAAAAAGCAAAATTTAAAAATGTCCTTTCGGAGATGAAGGAAAAGAGACTGACTTCACTCTCCCACCTAAAACCACACAAACATTTGAACAAAACATATAAAACAATGATTTTTCAAGGTACTGGACATCAAACCATGAAGGACAGTGACCCTGATGAGCTGGAAGACAAATGAGATGAGTGTTACAATTTCACTAGCTCAATGCCTTGAGAGAGTTTCCAGGCCTCAGTGCAGAGAAGAGGAACCCACGCAGAACCCAGTGGACTCAGTGACTTGGGAAACTGAGAGTCTGGGGAGATGAAGGTGGCTGGAGTTCACACAACAGAGGACAGGAGAGAGGAGAGTTGCAGGGGTGTCCCTGAAGCATTCAGCAGAATGTTGATCAGTACGTACATGTGAGGAACTACCCAAAGCCACAAAAGACTCGCCTGGAAGGATTAGAGGAATCACTGCCAGGTGCTCCCACAGGGCCAGGAATAGTGTCTGTTCCAAACAGCTGAACTAGAAAATCTCATCATTCGTGTAGAATTGTACAGAGTATTCAGAAGGATCTTACCCCAGAATGCTCTATAGACTAGATGCTGCTATGGTTCCATCCAACAAATCTTAAAAGCAAGACATGAAAGGATTAACTGTTTCTAAGTAACTTAACTGTATTCCAAAACAAAGCTTAAGAGTATTTATAGGAAATGTATAAATATCCAACACCCAATAAGTTAAAATTCATAATGTCTGGCATCCAAAGTAAAATTGCACCAGGCATGCAAAGAAGCAGGAAAATACAACCCATAATGAGGAGAAAAATCAATCAATTAAAACCAACCAGAACAGGACACAAGTGTTAAAATTAGCAGACAAGGACATTGAAACGGTTATAATTGTAAGCCATATGTTCCAAAAAGTTGGTATAGAGACATACAAGATGTCTGAAAGATCCAAATTGAACATCTAAAGTTGAAAACTACAATGTTTTACACGTAAAATACACTGGATGGGATTAATGGAAGATTAGACATTTGTGAAGAAAAGATTAGTGAATTTAAAGACAGCAATAGAATCAATTTAAAATGAAACACAGAGAGAATGTCTCTAATGTGTAAAATAATAAAAAACAAAATGAAAGTAGCATCAGGGAGCTGTAAGACAACTTCACGCTGTGTATCATAACTGTAATTGGAGTCCCCAAAGAAGAGAAAAGAAAGGGAGAGACAGAAAAATATGTGAAGAACTAATGTCCTAGGATAATACAAATTTGATTAAAAAAAAAAAAAAACTATTAACCCACAGACCCAAGAAGCTCAATGAGCCCAAATCACAAGAAACACAAAGAAAACTACACGAAGCCAAATCGTAATGAAATTACTTAAAACCAATGATAAAGAGAAAACCTTAAAAGCAACAAAAAGGCAACTTACATAAAAAGGAACAAAGACAAGGGTGATAGCAGATTTCTAGTCAGAAACAATGCAAGAAGACAGTGTAGCATCATCTCTAAAGTACTAAAAAAAGCAAACTGTCAATGTAGAATTCAAAAATTAAGGCATATAAAGAGTTCTTTAGACATGCAAAAGCTGAAAGAATTCATAGCCAGCAGAACCACACTACAAAATATGTTAAAGGAAGTCCTTCATGCAGAAAGGAGAATATTAATAATACCAGATCAAAATATAAAACTACACAAAGATAGGAAAAGCACAAGAAATGGTAGCCGGATGACCTTTGACCTACAATGGAGTGACGTCCCAGTAAACCCTTCGTAAGTTGAAAATATAATTTGAAAGTGCATTTAATACACCTAACCAACAGAACATCAGAGCTTAGCCTGGCCTACCTTAATCGTGCTCAGAAGATGTAACGTTAGCCTACAGTTGGGCAAATCCTCTGGCAACACAGTGCATTGAAGAGCGCTGGTGGTTTACCTGATTGGCGGCTGACTGGGAGCTGAGGTTTGTCCCTGCCGCCCAGCGTCAGGGGAGGGTGTCATACAGCTTTCCACTGAGCACAGATCACTTTGATACCATCTTGTCAAAAATCGTAAGGCGAACCATCGTTAACTCAGGGACCATCTGCATAAGACTTTTTCTTATTATTTAAATCTCTTTAGAAGATAATTGCATTTAGAATAAAAAAACATTGAAGTCTGTAGTTTATGACATATGTGAAAGTAAAATGTATGACAGAGAGAGCATAAAGGCCAGGCGGAGGTAAGTGGAATACACTATCAAAAGGTTTTTATACTATATGCAAAGTAGTAAAACTTACTTGAAGGTAGATTGTGATAGGTCAATGTATGCTATAAACCCCAAAGCAACCGATGAAATAGCAAAACAAAGAGTTATTGATCATAAGCCAACAAAGGAAAGAAAATGAATTTAACCAAAAAAAAAAAAAAAAAAAAAAAAAAAACCAAGAGGAAATTAAAGAACATATGGGACAATAGAAAACAGATTGTAAGACAATATACTTAAACCTAATCATATCAATAGTCGCACTGCATGTAAATGCATGTGGTCACATTGCATGTATCTAAACACCTCAGTAAAAGGTAGAGGTTATTAAAGTAGATAGAAAAATCAAGCCTTGCTATTGCTGTCTACACAAAATTCATTTTAAATATAAAGACACAAACATTATAAAGAAATAGGAAAATATATACCATGCTAATACTCATTTTTAAAAAGCTGGAGTGGTGGCTCTATTGACATCAAACAAAGTAGATCAGAACAACAAATATTATGAAGGATAAAGAAGATAATTTAATAATCACTTTCAAATGATAAATGATAAGTCATCAGTTAAAAGGACATAAAATCCTAAATGCCCATGTGCCTAATAACAGTTTCAAAATACATGAAGCAAAAATGGTATAGACAAATCTGTAATTACAGTTGAAAGTTTTAACATGCCTCTCTCAATAGCTGATACGACAAAGAGGCAGAAAATCTGTAAAGAGATAGAGGATTTGAACAACACAATCAACCAAGTTGAACTGGTAATAATTGACACTTATAGAACACTACATCCAACAACAGAATATACATTCAAGGGAATTCACATCACACGCAAGGTTTGTTCTTTAAACACAATGGAATTAAAGTAGAAATCAGTAACAAAAAGATCATTGAAAATCCCCATATGTTTGCAAACTAAATAACATACTTCTGAATAAGCCATGGGTCAAAGAAGAAATAGAAAAGGAAATTAGAAAGTATTTTGAACTGAATAACAATGAGAACAAAAAATTATCACAGTGTGTGGGGTGCTGCTAAGGAATTATTCAGAAGGAAATTTATAGCACTAAACACCTAACTAGAAAAGAACAGTCTCAGAGAAATAAAGCTCTAGCCAGACTAGTCAGGAAAAACATGGAGAAAACACAAATTCTAATATCAAAAATAACAGGGGTGGCATGACTATAGGTTCTATGGATATTAAAAGGATAACAAGGAAACATTTTTGAACAACTTTATGACAATAAATTTGATAAATGATATGGGAAAATTCATTAAAAGACACAAAGTTCAAAACATTATGCAAGAAGAAACAGATAACCTGACTTGTCCTATGTCTATTAAGGAAACTTAACTTGTAATTATACATCTTCAAAAAAGGAAAACTTCAGATCCAAGTGACTTTACTGGTAAGTTCTATCAAACATTTAAGGAAGAAATAATACTAATTCAACACCAATGTTTCCAGAAGACTAAAGAGAAAGGAGTACTCTTCAAGTCATTTTGTGTGACAAGCATTACCCTGATGTCAAAACCAAAGACATTACAAGAAAACTAAACTATTTAATCCTCATAAATATAGACGTAAAGATTCTAAATAAAATTTTAGCAAACAAAATACAAGAAAATATTAAAAGAACATGAACAAGTGGGATTTTCCCCAAGAATTCAAAGTTGGTTTAACATTTAAAAAAGTCAATCAATTATAATTTATAGCATGTTAAGAAACAAAATATAGAAACAATGTGATTATCTCTATAGATCCAGAAAAGGTATTTAAAAAATGGAATATCTGTCCCTAATAAAAACTCTCAGCAAACTAGAAATGAAAGCAAACTTCCTCAATCTCATAAAGAATGTCTTTGAGAAATCTACAAATAACATCACTCTTAATGGTGAAAGACTAAATGTTCCCCTAAGAGGAGGAACAATATAGGGAAGTCTGCCCTTATTATTCCTATTAAATATTTACTACAAGTTTTAACCAGAGCAATAAAGCAAGGAAATTAAATATAAAGCAACAAGTTTGGATATGAAGAAATAAAATTGTCTTTATTCACAGAAGACATGATTGTCTATGTAGAAAATCCTGTGGAATAGTATGGATTCTCATGGAATCCACAATGAAAGTTACTGAAACTAATAAGTAGTTTAGCAATGTTGTGTAATACAAGATCAGAATGCAAAAATCAATTGCATTTTTCTATATTAGTAATGAAGAGTAGGAAACTGAAATTAGATAAATGTCATTTACAGTTGCATCAGAAACTATCTAGAAAAAAATCTGACAAAACATGTGCAAGACCATTATACTGAAATCTATAAATTGTTGATGATAAGTGGAGATATACCGTGTTCATAATCAAGGAGACTCAATGTTGTTAAGATGTAAATTCCGAAATTTACAATTAGATTCAATGTAATCCCAACCAAAATTTCAGCAGAATTAAAAAAAAAAAAATTGACAATCTGACCTTAAAATTGATATGGAAATCAAAGGGCCTAGAATAGCTAAAACAACTTTGAAAAATGAAAACAAACTTGCAAGATTAATACTACTTGACTTATTTTTAATATAAAGTTAGAGTAATCAAGACAGTGTGGCATTGGCATAAATATAGGCAAATAAATCAATGGAATAGAATGGAGAGTCTAGAAATATCCTCATATGTATGGATAATTAGCTTTTGACAAAAGTACAGTGATGACTCAGTGGAGAAAGGACAGCTTTTTCAACAAATGGTTCTGTAACAAATAGATATCCATGTGCAAAAAAATATATTTCCATCCACACTTTGTGCCATATACAATAATTAATTTAAAATATATTTTAGACCTAAATGTGAAATATAAAAGCATAAGAATTCTTAAGAAAAAGCATTTGTAACTGTGGGTCAGGCAAAAGTTTCTTAGAGATGATAGTGAAATCATGACCGACCCATAAAAGAACAAACTCATAAATTGGATTTCATCGAAATTAAAAATTTCTGCTCTTCAAAAAGTACTCTTTTTCCTGTATATTAATTATCCTTTATTTGAATAGTACTTTTAAAAACTGTAAATCTATAAAAACTTACATTTTGTAACCTTGATCAAACTTTTATTTTATCTTACTGTGGTAAGAACACTTAACATGAGATCTATCCTCTAAAATTTTTAAGTGTGCCATATATTATTGTTGATTATGGGTACGATGTTGTAGTTGTACAGTAGATCTCTACAGCTTATTCATCTTGCTTGACTTAAACTTTATGCCTGGTTATTAGCAACTCACGATTTTTTCCTCTTCCTAGCCTCTGGCAACCACCAGCTATCCCCTGTAAGTTGAATCGTGCAGTATTTGTCTTTCTGTGACTGGTATATCTCATCGAGCATAATGTCATCAAGGTTCATCTATATTGTCACATATTGCATAATTTCATTATTTTTTTAAGGCTGAATAGTTTTCCAATATATGTATATATCACATTTTCTTTAGTCATCTATCTGTCCATGGGAATTTAGGTTGTTTCCATGTGTTGGCTATTATGAATAATGCTGCAATGAGCAGAAGTGTGCTAATATTCTTTGAGATTCTTATTTCAATTCTTTTGAATAAATGCCCAGAAGGGGGATTGCTAGATAATATGAGAGTTTTATTTTTAAATTTTTAAGGAAACTCCATATTGTTTTCTATAGCAGCTGCACCATTCTGTATTCCCACCAACAGTGGACAAGGGTTCCAGTTTCTCCACATCCTATCAACACTTGTGTTTTGTCTTTTTTGATAACCTGACATCCTGACACATGTGAACTGTTAGCTCACTGTGGTTTTTCCCTAATGATTAGTGACCTTGAACATTTATTCATATTCCTATTGGCCATTTGTATGTCTTTCTTAGAGAAATGTTCATTCAAATCCTTATCCCATTTTTAATTGGGTTATTAATATATTTTACTATTAACTTGTAGGAGTTCCTTTATACATTTTGGAGGTCAACCCCTTATCAGATTCAGGGTTTGCAAATATTTTTGTCCATTTCACCAGTTGTCTTTTCAATTGATTGTTTCCTTCGCTGTGCATAAGCTTTTTAGTATGATGTAGTCCCACTTGCTTATTTTGTTTTTATTGCCTGTGTTTTCATGCCACATCCATGAAATCATTGCCAATACCAAAGTCATGAAGCTTTCTGCCATGTTTTCTTCTAGGAGTTTTACAATTTTGGGACTTACGTTTAAGTCTTTAATCAATTTTGAGTTCATTTTTATGTATGGTGTAAGATAAGGGGCCAGTTTCATTCTTTTTACATGGATGTCCAGTTTCTCTGTCACCATTTCTTGAAGAAATTCCCTATTCTTGGCATCTTTGTTGAAGATCAGTTAACCATTTACAAATGAATTTATTTCTGTGCTCTCTATATTGTTTTGTTAGTCTACATGTCTGTTTTTATTCTAGTATCATAAAGTATTGATTACTGTAACTGTAATATATTTTGAAATAAGTATTTTTTTAGTATACAAGTATTTCACCTCCTTGGTTATGTTTATTTCAAGGTATTTTATTTATTTATTTATTTATTTTGGTGCTGTTGTGAAGGCGATAGTTTCCCTTATTCCTCTTCAGATAGTTGTTGGTGTATAGAAACACAGCTGATTTTTGTATGTTGCTTTTGTATCTTGAAACTTCACTGAATCTATTTATTAGGTCTAACAGGTTTTTTTTTTAATGGAGTCTTTAAGGTTTTTCCAAATAAGATTATATCATCTTCAAAAGGAACAATTTTATTCATTCATTTCCAATTTGTTGGAAATTAGTTTATTTCTTTTTCTTGCCTAATTGCTCTGGCTAGGACATCCACTACTATGTTGAATAGAAGTGGCAAGAGTGGGCCTCTTTGCCTTATTCCTGAACTTACAGGAAAAATTTTTGGTTTTTTATCATTGAGTATGATATTAGCTGTGGACTTTTCATACATGGCCTTTATTATGTTGAGGTAAATTCCTTTTGTTTTTAGTTTGTTGGGAATTCTTGTCATAAAAGGGTGTTGAATTTTGCCAAACACTTTTTTTGCATCTATTGAGATGATCATGTAATTTTTATTTTTTGTTCTGTTAATGTGGTGTATCACATTAATTTTTGAATGCTGACCCATTCTTACATTTCAGGGATACATCCCACTTTTCCATGATGTATGATTCTTATACTGTGCTGTTGGATGTAGTTTGCTAATATTTTATTGATGATTTTTGCATCTATATGCATCAGGGATATTGGCCTGTTGTTTTCTTTTCTTACAGTGCCTTTGTGTGGTTTTAGTATCAGTGTAATGCTGGCCTCATAAAATGATTTTGAAAGTATTGCCTCCTCTTCAACTTTTGGGAAGAGTTTGAGATGAATTGGTGTTAATTTTTTTTTAATGTTTGGTAAAATTCACCAGTGAATTTGTGGTCCTGAGCTTTTCTTTATTGGGAGGTTTCTGATTACCAACTCAATCTCCATGTTAGTTACAGGTCTGTTCAGACTTTCTATTTCTTCTTGATTTAGTCTTGGTAGGTTGTATGTTTCTAGGAATGTATCAGTTTCTTCTGGGTTATCCAGTTTGTTGGTGTATAACTGTTCATAATACTCTTATGATCCTTTTTTATTTCTGTGGCACCAGTTTAATGGCTCTTTTTTCATTTATGATTTTATTCATTTGAGTCTTTTCTTTCTTAGTCAGTTTAACTAAAGGTTTGTAACTTGTAAAGATTATCTTTTCAAAAACCCAAGTCTTAGGGTTTTATTGATTTAGTTTATTAGTTTTATTGATTTTTTTCTATTTGATTTATTGCTGCTCTAATCTTCGTTATTTCCTTCCTTCTGCTAACTCTGGGCTTAGTATGTTCTTCTTTTTCTGATTTCTTGAGGAATAAAGTTGAGTTGTTTACCTGAGATCTTTTTTCTTTTGTAATGTAGATGCTTATCACTATGAAAGTCTATTTTAGGACTGTTTTTGCTGTATCTCATAAGTTTTAGGATGTTTTCATTTTCATTTGTCTCAAAGTTTTTTATAATTTTCTTTTCAATTGTTCCTTTGACCCAATACTTGTTAAAAACTGTGATGTTTAATATCTATCCATTTGTGAGTTTTCTACTTTTCTTTCTGCTGTGGTTTCTATTCCATTGTGGTCTAGAAAGGATAGTTGGTATAATTTTAATCTTCTTAAATTTATTAAGACTTATTTTGTATTTGACATGTGATCTATCTTGGAGAAAGATCCATACATGTTTGATAAGAATGCGTGATCTGCTGCTGTTGGGTAGAATGTTCTATATATGTTTGCTTAGTCTATAGTGTTATTCAAGTCCTCTGTTCCCTTAATAAACTTCTGTTTGAATGTTCTGTCCATTGTTGAAAGTGGGGTGTTAAAATATCCTGCTATTATTGTACTCCTGTCTATCTCTCCAGTTCTGTCAGTGTTTGCTTTGAGTACATACATATTTATAATTGCTATATCTTCCTTGTAGATTATTTTATCATTACATAATATTCTTCTCTTAAAAGAATAAAAAGATAAGCTAAATGCTGGGAGAAAATATTTGCAAAATACATATCTGACAAAAGACTTATACCAAGCATGTATAAAATCTTTCAAAACTGAATAATAAAAATACAAATCACTAAGAAAATGGGTAAAAGATTTCAAAAGATAGATACTTCACTACAGAAGATATATAGATGACAATAAGCACATCAAGATGCTCAACATCAGAAGTCATTAGAAAAACGCAAATTAAAACCATAATAAGATACCACTACACAATTTGGGGATGGATAAATTTTTTTTTTTTTTTGGGATGGATAAAATTTTTAAAACTGACTATATCAAGTATTGGTAAGGATTTGGATGAAATGAAATTCTCATATACTGCTATTGAGAATGGGAGTGTATAATCACTTTGGAAAACAGTTTGGTAGTTTTTGGGTTTTTTTTTAAAGAAAGGAGTCTCACTGTGTTGCCCAGGTTGACCTAAAACTCCTGGGCTGAAGCAATCTTCCTGCTTCATCCCCCATCCTTGAGTAGCTGGGATTATAGGAACATTCCACCACACCTGGCTAGTAGTTTTTTAAAAGTTAAACATGTACTTTTCATATAATATAGTCATTTAACTATTATTTATCCAAGAGAATGAAAACATATGTTCATACAAATGTTATTCCAACATTTCTAGCAGTTTTATTTGTATTAGCTAAAAGCTGGAAATAATACAAATGTCATCATCAGGTGACTAGATTAGCAAATTATTGTATATTCATATGACAGAATTCGATTCAGCAATAAAATGAAATGAACACTGAGACATGTATGAATCTCAAAATAATTATGCTGACTGAAAGAAGTCATGCATACCAAAAAAAGAGTACAAACTGTATGATTCAATCTATGTTAAATTCTATGAAATGCAAACTCACGTACAGTGACAAAACAGGTGGGTGGTCCTTGTGGGGAAGGAAGGTGAGAGAGAGATAGCAAAGAGACACAAAGAATTTGGATTTTATTGATGTAGTCACTATCTTGATTGTTGCAATAATTTCATTAGTTTTCATAAATGTCTGAGTTTATAAAATTATACATCTTGAATATATGAAGGATATGTTATATCTCATTCAGACTGTTAAGAAAAGACTTTCACATCCAAAAATATTGTTAAAATGCCCTTGAAATTGGAACTTTAAAACAATCTATTATTGAACAATTGAATGATGATTAAAATATAAACAGGAATTAAAGGATTCCAAAAAAAAAAAGATAATCAAACCATTAAATATCCCATCTATAAGATATATTTAAGGCAGTTATCAGAGGATAATTTATGGCCATAAACACTATATCTCTAAACATAGGAAAATAAAAACAACTTAATTTAAAATAATACAATGCCCTCAAAAAGTACAAGAAAGAAAATAATCTAAATACATGAATAGTTGAGATAGAGAACAGAAAAACAGCAAATCTAAAAAACAAATCAAAAATCTCTTTAAAAAAATCAACAATGTAGACAAAATAGCAGGTAATTTAATATATATTAAAATGTATAAATAATTAAATTACATATATGTATTTGTGTGTATATAAATTGATAAGGAAGAAATATCCATTGATCTAGAAGAAAGTTTTTTAAAAATTAGGAGACTACTTTCCATAAATCTGTGCAACTCAGTTGAATGGAAGGAGTGGGGAATTGAGTTCCAGTTCACTGATTATAAGTTTGTACTTGGCTTGACATTTGGAATCATGCTAATATTTTACATATTCAAAGAATAAAATTGAATCAACCAGAGGAAAAGAATATTTATATTCTCTCCAAGTATATTCCAAAAAATCACTCATTAATTACAAAAGAAAAAAATAACTTTGCAACAGAGAAATCTGCCTTAAAATATTTTAGCAAAATGATCAAAGTTAACATCATCAATAAAAGGACAAACCAACATGACCCTCATTATGTATTTCACTGACAAAGACAAAAATCACTTAAATAGTGTTTCTGCCAAGAATGCATTAACTAAATCTAATCCACAAGAGTCATCAGCCAAACCTAAATTGTGGAGGATTCTAAAAAATAACTGGTCTGCAGTCTTTAAAAATGTCAATGTTATACAAAGAGAGAGTGAAGAAACTGTTCCAGATTAAACAGACACGACAAATACATGCACAAGGTGAAGGTGATGCTGAGTCAAGTCCTGGACTCAAAAACATAATTGCTATAGGGATGCTATTGGAATAGTAGAGGAAATAGAATATAAATTGTAGATTGGATAATAGTAAGGTATAGATGTTAACTTTGCTGATTGATAACTGTCCTACGCTCATGTGAGAGAATGTCTTTTTTCTTAGGAAATAATAATGTATGAGTAAACAACCACGATGTAACCTAACTTATTATCAAATGACTGAGAAAGAGAGAATAATAAAGTAAACATTGCAAAATGTTGATGATGAGTGTTATCTGAGTAAGCAAATATGGAAATTAATGTACTATTCTTGCAACTTTTCTATAATTTGGAAACTGTGACAAAACAAATGCTTAAAAAATTGTAATCACACCACTCTCATGGCAGTCCTGAAGCCTAACTTGAATCTCAGTTCCTTTATTCCACAGCACTTCTTAAGTCCCAATACCAATCACTTATAGATTAATACTATGTTTATTATGAATCTCTCTCCATAAAAACATAAGGTCTCTGGGATAATAATCTTTGCTGTTTTGTACAATGAGGTAATTAGGAATTTCTAGAACTGTAAGTGGCACTTAGTAGATGTAAAATAAGTATTCTTGAATGAATGAAAAATGTTGTAATTGGATAAAATGGGCTCTGGAGTCAAACCGCCTGTGTCCATTCCTTACTTTTACCATGACTAGATACAACTTGGGCAAATTACTAAACTTCTTTGGAACTCAGCTCCTAAAGAGAACTTACTTCAAAGAGATATGGGGCTCCCATATCCCATTTCAACATCAGCAAAAATGATTGGAGTAGAACATTCCATGAGACTGTTTCTCTACAGAAAAAAAAAAGAATCTTCAAAAACTGTGATAATCAACTTTTTGGAATTTTGGGATCTTATCAAAAGCTTATAGCAAACATTTAATCAAAAAACAGTTAAATCTTTTTAAAAGAGTTTTATGACAGTTTTAATTACTCTGGTACTATCACCGATTCCACAGCTGGGTGGCAGCCAGAAGACAACAGCCAGCACTTCCAGTATGTGCCAAGTACTAGAGGACGCAGAATAGACCTTACTCTAAAATGATTGTGATTTTTTATTTGACCTGTGTCATGGATCCTTGAAGAACTGTCTCAAAGAATATGCCTTTATTTCACCTACCTAGAACACTCCCAGGGGTGAGGCAACTACCTGGAGAGAATTTGCTGAAAACATTTAAAGGCAAATGTATAGCTGCTGCTGCCACACAAAAGAGATCACAGTTGGGGAAAACAGTAAACTAACCTAAAAGTCTGGGGAGAAAGGGTGGGGAATGAGAGGCTTTGAAGAATAAGTGTGTGGAAAAGCTCCCACACACTCTCAGGAATATAGTAGGCCATACACATAACCAGGGTGGGCACATGGTCATAAAATACATTAAAAGGCTCTAACCTCTTACCTCTGGCTGATCTTAAGGCTCTATCTGGCTTAGTGTTGAAGGCATGTACCAACACACACACACACACTCACACACACACACACAGTCCATCTTCAAAGACTGAGAATTTTTCTTCTTTTGATTCCAGGTATTTAAGGGAATCTCTATCACATCACTAGCTGACCACCATTCCAATGGAACAGAGACTTCAATGGCCACACATGACAAAAGACATTATGCATACTTTACAACCCTAGTTGATAAAAGTCACTAAACATACAACCAAACAGCAGATACAACTAACAGCACCAACAAACCCCAAGAAGGTAGGGGTGGGGAAAGAATCTGAGTTCCAGAGTTGCCACACTATAATGTTCAAACTGTCCAGTTTTCAACAACACAACAACAAAATATGAGTTATGCAAAGAAACAAAAACCTATGGCCCATATATAGAGAAAAAAGAAATTAAAGGAAAATATCTTCAAGGAAACCCTATCATTGGCACTTTAAATCAACTATGTTAAATACACTCAAAGAGCTAAAGAAAACTATGTACATAGAACTACAGGGAACCATGAGAATGGAGGAATATTAATAAATATAAATATATACAACATACATACATACTATACACACATGTGCACACACACACAATAAAGAGACAGATACTATAAAAATGAACTAAAAATAAATTCTGGAGTTGAAAAGCACAATAACAGGAATTGAAATTTCACTAGGGAGGTTCAACAGCAAATTCGAGCAGAGCAAAAAAATAGCTATTGAACTTGAAGATAGGTAAATTGATATTATACAGTCTGAAGAATAGAAAGAAAAAATAAATAAAAATGAACAAAGCTTTAGAAACCTGTGGAATCAGATTTCATCAATCATACCCAAATGTACATGATGAAAGTCTCAGAAGGAGAGCAGAGAGAGGAAGAGGCAAAAAGAATAAAGAAATAACAGACAAAAACTTCCCAAATTTGATGAAAGACATAAATCTATACATCCAATAAGCTCAATGAAAGTAGGATAAATTGAAAGAGATCAACACCAAAACGTATTGTAGTCAAATGGTTTTTTAACCATTCTCTGTCTTTTGACAAAGACAGAGAAAGAGTCTTATAAATAGAAGACAGAGTGGCTTGTCACAAGGTGTCTTCAATAAAATTAATATCTGACTTTTCATTAAAAATCATGGAGGCCAAAAGTTCTCCAAAATGCTAAAAGAAAAAAAAAAACAACTCTAAAAACCAGTAATCATATGTCTGGCAAAACTATCATTAAAATATGAAGGAGAAATTTAAGACATTCCCAGGTAAACAAAAGTTAAAAGAATTTGTGGCTAGTTGACCTGCCCTAAAAAAATGCTAAAGAGTGTCCATCAGGTTGAAATGAAAAGAAAATAGAAAGAACACAAATACACATGAAGAAATAACACTGGTAAAGATAACTATATAGGTAAAGATGAAACTCAGTATTACTATATTTTTGAAACTCCTTTTTAAAATGTAATTTATAAGACTTCATAAAAAATATAAACCTATGTTTATGGGCACACAATGTAAAAAGATGTCATTTGTGACAATAACATAAAAGGGGATGGAGTTATATAGGAGCAAAGTGCATATATACTTGAAACTAAGTTGGTACTAACTTTAACCATATTGTTATAAATTAAACTGTTAATTGTAATCTCCAAGACAACCACTAAGAAAATAACTTTACAATACAATAAAATAAATGAGAAACAAAAGAATGCATTAGAAAATATATATTAAACATAAAGAAAGGCAGAAATGGAAGAACAAAAATATAGAAAACATAGAGAAAGAAAACAGAAAATTGGCAAAAGTCTTTCCTTATCAATAATTGCATTAAATGTAAATGGATTAAAATGTCAAATTAAAAGGCAGAAATTGGAAGAATGAATTAAAAAGTGATATGCTGTCTACAAAATATTTAATTTAGATCCAAATATAGAAATAGGTTGAAAGTAAAAGGATGAAAAAATATATTCCATGAAAATAGTAACCAAAAAGAAGACAAAATAGACTTTAGGACAATGGTTACAAGACATAAAGATCATTATATAATAATGAAAGAGTCAATCAATCAAGAATATATAAGAATTATATGCTATATGTGCCTAACATCAGAGCCCCAAAATATATGATATAACAACTGTCAAGTTGAAGGAAGAAATAGTTCAATAATAATACTTGGATATCTCAGTATACCACTTTTAATAATTGATAGAACTAGACAAGAGATCATCAAGGAAATAGAAGACTTGAACAACACTATAAAACAACTGGACCAAAGAGACATCCATAAAACACTCTACCTAACAACAACAGTATATGTATTCTTCTCAAGTCCACAAGGAACATTCTCAAGTATAGATCATAAGTTTGGCAACACAAGTTTCAGCAAGTATAAAAATAATGGAATCATACAAAGGATCTTATTCAATCACAATGGAATAAAATTAAAAATCCTTTGAAGTGAAGTATCACAAGAATGGAAAAACAAGCACCACATGTACTTGTCATCAAATTGATACTAACTGATGAACATGTAGGTGCTCACATGTAAGTAATACTCATTGGGTGCCGGGCAGGTGGGAAGGGGGTGGAGTGGATGGGTAAACTCATAACTAATGGGTGCAAAGCCCACTGTATGGGGGATGGGCATGCTTGTAGCTCTGGCTCAGGCAATGCAAAGGCATTGTATATAACCAAAACGTTTGTATCCCCATAATATTATGAAATGTTTTTTTAAAAAGAAAATAAATTTAAAATTGAAAAAAATAAAAGAAAATAAAAAAGAAGGGAGAAAAAAAGAGAGGGAAAGGATGGGGAGGACAGAGGAAGGAAGAAATACACCTCAGAAAATTAAAGCCTTTATCTGAAAAATAACTACCGCAGGTTATCACTTTTTAAACTTGTTCAAAGATAAAATTTGTGCACGAAAGTTAACACCAGAAAAGAATGATCCCCATTGCATGTTTTGTTGATGTTTGGGGACAACCTGGATTTGTTCATACTTTCAATAATTTACTCATCTACTTAAAAATATTTACTTATAGCCTTCTACATTTTAAATTATCTGCTAGACCCTGGGAATATTTTGGACAAAATAGAAATGGCTCCAGCTTTCATGGATTCATAAAGTCTCTCAGAGTTAGTAATTTAGGATTTGACTAATCTGAAAATGATAATAGCCAATGTTTAAAGGATAATGTTTTCCTTATTAATAAATACTTTTAATAAAGGTAACTAAGTGAAATCGCAAAATAAATCAATAACAGGGAAAGTTGGCAAATTCACAAATATGTGGAAATCAAACAACACACTCAAACAATCCAATGGCCCAAAGAAGAAATCACAAGAGAAATTTTTAAATTCTCTGATATAAATTAAAACAAAACTATAACATATGAAAATGTATGGGATGCAGTGAAAGCAGTGCTTGGAGGGGAAACTTTTAGTTGCACACATCTACATTAAAAAAGAAGAAATATCTCAAATCAATAACCTAATTATATACTCTGATGAACTAGGGAATAAAAGAGCAAACTAGACCCAAAGCAAACATAGCAAAGAAATAATAAAGATTAGAGTGGAGATAAATGAAATAGAGAATAGGAAAACAATAGAAAAAATGAACAAACCCCAAAATTGATTCTTTTAAAAAAAATCAACAAAATTTATAAAACTTCAGACTAACCAAGAAACAAACAACACAAAAAGAAGACTCATATTACTAAAATCAGTAATAAAAGAGGGGAAATCACTATCAAACTTACAGAAAAAAAGGGATTATAAAGGAATAACATAATTGTATGCTAATAAATTTGATAACCTAAATGAATGGATAAATTCCTAGAAAAAGACAAACTGCCAAAAACTTACATATGAATAAATGCAAAGCATAGACATATAGATCAATGTAATAGAACTTAGAGTCCAGAAATAAACTCATACATCTAGGGTTAATTGATTTTGCCTAGGGTTCCAAGATCATTCAGTGGGGTAAGAATAATATTTTCAATAAATGGTGCTGGGACAACTAGACATCCAATGCAAAAGAATTAATTAAGACTCTTACTCATACCATACAAAAAATTAATTTTAAATGATAAAAGACCAAATGTAAGCACTAAAACTGTAACAACTCATATTTCAAAAAAGGTATAAATCTTCATGACCTTGGATTTAACAGTGAATTCTTAGATGTAAGAATCTTACCGAACAGAATCTTAGACATGAGAATCCACCAAAAACACAAGCAAGAAAAAATAAATTGGACTTCGTCAAAATTAAACATTTTGTGCATCAAACACACTATTTAAAAAGTGGAAAAACAACCAATAGACTCAGAGAAATTATTTGTAAATCATATACTCTGTAAAGAACTTCCTATGAATTAAATATGTGTTCCCCCAAAAAATTCACACAGTTGAAATCCTAAACCCCCAAGATGAAGGTATTAAGAGGTGGGCTTTGGGGAAATGATTAGGTCATGAGGGCGGAGCCTCAAGTGGTCTTTGAGACAGTCTCCCCTTCTCATTGGTCAGGGGCAGTCTCAGCTGCTCAGCAACCCTCTCCCATTGGCTGAATCCTTGGCGCGGTGGCTTTGAGAGCGAGAAGCTGGGTCTTCCAGCCACTGCAGCTGGGCGGGAGAAAGTAGAGGCGTTTATGGCTAAGAGGCTAGCCATGGTTCTGGGTGCACCGCGAGCAAGCGTTTCCCTCAAGTGACAGGCTTTTGGTTGGTGGGAAAAGGTCGGAAGTCGGCATTAGGCGGGTCTGATTTGCAGCCCTGCCCCTAACTCTGTGTAGCCTTAGACCGCGTGCCTTCCAGACAGCACCTCGTGCTGGGGTCAAGGGCGGTGGGGACTCTGGGATAGCGGGTGTCCGTGGTTCAGCGGCCCGGTGAACGCACAGCGAAGCCGCCGCCAGCACGGCGCGTCCCCACAGAGGCCTCCCCACGGCGGACCCGCAGTCGGCAAGGCCCCGCCCGCGCAGCCCCGGCCCCGCCAGCCTCCCCCCCAGCAGGCCGAGCTCGCCACTCGGAGCTTCCCCAGAAACACCCTGCCCCCACTCCTGCCCAGGAAGGCTGCTCTGGGACCCTCAGCGGTCTGGAACTTTCCGGAAGGCCCAGGGCTCCTCCCCCCCCACCAAGCAGGCGGGGCAGGGGGCGGGGCAGTGCCGGTGATTGGCGGAGGCCTGCGGGGGGGCGGGACGGTGGGTGTGGCTAACGGCGAGGGGAAAAGCGTTGGCAGTTATTTTTCCGATGGCGGCGCCCCGGCCGGTTGTTTCTGTGCGGTCCTCTAAGCTGACTTCCCCGTGACAAAGCGGTTGTTGGGGACGGCCCGGGAAGCTCAGAACTGCCTTGAGGATGCAGGAAACCCCTTGAGGCCGGGATGTGGAGCGCCTGGGCAGCCTTGACTTACCCCGCGTGGGTTTCCGTGCTTCGGGTTGACGCGCCCGGGCCACCGCTCGCTCCGAAGCCACTTGTGAGCTCTTCCCCACTTGCCGGGGCCTCAGCCCTGCGCTTCTCCGCTCTGTTCTCCTTCACCTCCGACTCGTCTCTATCATGGAAGAAGGATTCCATCCTCCCATCCCAGGGAGGACAGTCTCCCGCGCGGTCAAGAAAAAGCCCAGGACTCCAAGGACAAGTGCGTGCCCCTGGCCGGCCTCTCCCAGGCCTGGCCCGTCCAGGGCGCGGGGGTCCCTCCTTGGCCCGCCGCCCTGTCAGCCTCAGGTCCCTCCCTCCCTGTTGCCACGGTGAAGGTCGGGGTGGGTGGCACTGCGCCAAAGAAGCAGTGGGTCCAAAGGTACCACTGTCAAGTCCAGGGGCTTCCATCTAAGCTGTGTGATCGTCGGCAATACACCTTACCCTTTGTGAGCATGTCTTGGCACCTGAAAAGTGACAAAATGTAATAATAATGCCCAATTCAGAGTTCTTGTGAGAGTGGGAGTGATTATGTGAATGCCTTTTGAAAACAGGTGTGCCACCAATTACTTATTGTGTTTTTAACTTTGTCTGCTTTCCCTGCTGCTGGCTGGCTGGCTGTGTATCAGGTATCTTCTGATTTATTTTCTTTTGCAGAAATGGTCCCTGCCCGTGATCATCAGGCAAGCTCTAACAAAGCGTGGAGGCCGTCTGTCTGTCCACACTGCCTTTTTCTAGGAGCTGGGAAGACACCCTTCAGAAGGACTGGTCCCATGGGACCTTGCCCAGGCTTCCCAGCCTTGCCTGAGCTTTAGCTATCTGGAAAAGGATCTGCTCGTAGCACCTGGGACTCCTGGGTCCCTGCACCACACCCTAGAATATCCTATACTCTATCTTAGGGAGGAGATTCGAGCTTCAGGAAGCAAGAGACAAATTCAGCCTTCACAGGTCTAGGTTCCCTGGGAGGACAAGGTTCACATGATTCCTTAATGGAGAGGGCGGGCTGTGAGCTGGAATCCTACTGTGAGCTTTAACATCAGTAAAGAGGAAGTGAGTTCCTCCTGTCATCACTCTTCTTTCTCCTTTCTGTCCCGGAGCTCAGCTCTGACCCAAAGGTTTTTCCATTTACCATCAACGTGGAAACTTGGCTCTTCGCATGGCTGTATTCTCCCTCTGTTGTTCATTATCTTTCTTCCTTAAAACTTCCCTTCTGTGAAAGGCCTGTGGAGCTCAAGGAGCCTGGTCTGTCACCCAGGCCCCAATGAAGTCCCTCCTACCTCAGGAAAGAGTGGAAAAGTTCAATAAAGGTTTTATGCCATTCTTTACTGCCTAGATGTGTGGTTGATGTGCTGATTCAGAAACAAAGACCTGGATCTTGTTTTTCCTTCCCTCCCAAACCAGAGGAATTTGTGTTTGTGCTAGAAGGAGATGGGCAATGAGGAGGGCTGTTTCTAAACAGTGTCCTTGGTCTTCCCACCTCCCCCTTAGAATGATGCTCCCCACTAATTTAGGTAGGGCCCTGGAACCAGTGGGTTTAATAGACAGCTGGCAGAATTTTCTCTGAACATTTACATTGTCATAGAGCAAGAACTAAAGGAACAAATGTATCTCCCAGGATGTCAGGTCATTCAGAAGCATGTGAGGGGGTAAATAGTGATTCATATTGAGGTCCTGGAAGTTTTATCAGTTACTATTTTTATTACTTTGTTCTTCCAGCCCTTGAATGAGGGTAAAGGGAGACTTAATAGGGAACAAATTACTAGTGGCAGGGTGGTGGTGTCCTTAGAGTGTGAAGAGAGTGCTGGTGTCCTATCATGGGCCTGTGCTGGGTACCTGGGAGGTGGTGGGCAACTTTTCTGGACCTCTCAATTGTCAGTGAAAGTCACAGCAGAACACAACATCCACTTATTGGGACCTCAGACTTGCCCAGTGCTCCTGTCCCCTTATTTTCCTTCTGTGCCATGCAGACCAGAGCCGATTTGGTTAGAGAACAACAGACATCCCTAAGACTGACTAGCAGGGACCCTGACTGGCTGTTTTTCAACCCCAGTTGTGATTATAGAAGATCCTGAGAGTTGTATTCTGTTACGGCTCTGGGGTCTTTTAAGGAGCAGGAATGGTGGAGTCTGTACTAACTTGGAGCCCCAATCAAGTAATGAATTCTCTGGAGCACAGAGCAGGAGAGTACATTCTCATGTGTTCTCTTCCTGGGAGGATTTATGACTTAAAGCTACGCAATAATTTGCAATCAGAATAATACCATCTGGCAGGGATATTGAGCAGAGAAGGGCTTATTTGGAGACTTCTGATCTTTTCCAGCCCTGAGACTTGGGGCCTAATACGCATGTAATGATCATTAATGTCCTGTAATTTATAACAGTGTTATCAGTGGTCCATTACATTAATCATCATGATTTGGTGACTTCTCAAATCCTACAGGTTATTTGTGTAACTGTATAAAGCTCTTTAATTTACAAACAAAACATTCCTTTGAGGTAGATAGATAGCACAGCCATTTTACATTTGAGGATACGGAAACCAGGAAAAAGGCTCAACTCCCTTGAAGGAGGTGGTGTGCGGTACCCTTCCCCTGGCTGGGGAGGGAGCCACCTGTCCCCTGCAGCTGTACTTGCGCAGGGCCCGCCTTGCTCGTCCCCTCTATGCAACAGTGACCTGGGAATTATTTAATGCATAGTTTATCAGGACAAATTTTAAGGACCTTAAGAGAAGCCTTTTATTTCTCACCATATGAGGCATTAGGACAGGCACAGAGAAATCCCTAAATATTTGCTCAATGCATTTCTCCATGGCTTCTACTTTCTAATGTTAGGCTCATTCTTTTAACCACATTGCTTGCATTATGATTCCTTCCAGAAAATTCACTGAAATTCTGATGACCCTTGGTGTTCCTCAAGTAACTTAGGAGCAGCTCCATTTATTGTGTTCTTTCCCAGCTCTTCCCTTAAATAGTTGTGTTACGTATAGCAGACTACTTAACCTTTGCGTGTCTCAGTTTTTTCTCAGCTGTAAAATGGATCATCTAATCCCTATGTCACAGGGATGGGTCAAGCTTTGAATACATATGAAAAATATGTGATGCTTCCCATAGTGTTTGGTAAATAATATGAGTTTCCTCTTCCCTGTTTGGATTGTCCTTTGTGTTCTGAAAAGAGCTTTCCTATTCATGCTGCCTCACTACCAAAAGGGGAAAGAGTCTTGAGTCCTATCCTCATGACTTCTCCTTTCCCTAGCTGGTTCAAGGCCAATCTAGATTCCATGACATTTTCTGGAAGCTTCCCACCCTTCTGTGCAAGTCTCCCTTCCAAGGAGACTGGATGTAACTGATTAATGCACTTTGGAACTGTCTGGAAGTCCTTGGGCTCATTTACCCTTAGCATGCTCTGCCCATTGAGTCTCCAGCCATCCCCTTACGGAGACTTGGAAGAGACAAGTGGATCTGATGAATGGGGCTGTGCCCCGAAGCCTCCAGTATTCATGGGGAAGCCAGTTCTTTCTCCCTTCACTAAGCCTTGAAATGCAGGTATAGACACAGCCGAGATTTCCCAATGCACCTCTACTCCTACATGGGAGAGGAGGGTCAGGAGTCTTTGCCTTCCTGCAGGAAGGAACTAGAGCCTCAAGGCAGACAAGACAAATACTTGGATCCTGAAAATGACCGCGACTCTTAGTTGTGCCCTACTGGCCTCCTGGCTTCACAAGGTAGAGGGCCCACAAGGACACTCCAGGGGGAGTCCTACCCAGGCACTCTGCTCCTTTCCCTCTATATGTGGACGGTGGGTGGGCTGGACCCACACCCGGGACCTGGACAGCTGTGTCATTGCAACCAGATTCTTCTGATTCTGCCCCTCCCCTCTACTTATCCTTGCCTGGACCTCTCACCCCTTCTTTCCTGCTTAGCCAACAATGGACAACTGTCTCTGACCACTGTCCCATCTAGATTGGCACTGAGGAGCTGAGAGACCCTCATGTCTGTGAATTCTGGCAGAGCTGCCCTTTTCATCTCAACTCTGCAGGGATCCATGCCCTTTCCCTTCCTCTGCTAGCCTCACTCCCCTACTTGCGTGGGCGTTGTCTTTCCTAGCTCTGGCTGCCCTCTCAGCCTCAGGTCCTGCCCTCTTCCCTGCTGTGGCAGCCAGCCAGCAGCAGAATGGCCGAGTGTGGGGTGTGGTGTGAAGGGAGCTCTAGTTCTGAGGTCAGAAGATTTGAAATTTGAGACCCATTTCTGCCCCATAAGTTCTGTAACAAAGAGCTAAACTAAATAAACAACTTTTGATGCTCAGATTGGAAAATCTGTATAGTAGAGAAAGCTATAAAGTTTTGGTCAAGAATGGAAGGAATAATAATCGTGCCAAAGAAATTTTTGGCATGCTGAGATGCTATACAACCTTTTCAATTCTGCTGCTGCCTTTGTCTACCCTACATACAAATGTCTCCAGTGATGTGTCTTTTCTACCATTCTGCAGACCAGGCTGGATTCAGGTGGGGAAGGAACCCCAGCTGACCACACCTAAAATTAGTGCTCTGGCCTGAGCCCCTCCATCTTTGGGGTAGAAAGCAAAGTCAATACCTTGCTCCTGTTTAGTCATGCCGGGTACGGGCCCTCATTTTCCATATACTCAGCGAGGGTGGAAGACCTTAAGGCTCAAAAGAAAAGTGCCAAGAAAAGTCTCAGCCTCTGCTTCCCACCCTCCCTCCGTTAGGTCAAGGAGGAACTAACCCCAAGCTGTCTGTGTGAGTCCTCAGAAGGTGAAATCTCACCAGGACTCTTCAAAGTGTAACGACCAAGGAAGAATTGCATCCCTGCACTTTACTGCTCCCTGTCTTCTCCCAGGCCCCGGGTAACCCACGGTCTTCTCCACTTACCTGCAACACGGAAGCCAGCCTCTTCTTGTGGGTCAGGCAGCCCATCCCTGATGCACCCCAGCTCTCCCTGAAGCAAACTGTGAGGACTCAGCTGTACCCAAGGGGCTGTCTACCCCCCACACTCCAGCCACCCACTCTGACCTTGAGACGGGATGAAACCATTTCTCTAACATTCTTCCTTCATTTACATTGGGACTGGTGTGTTTATTCAGAAGTAAAGACCAAAATGGGAGCCAATTTTAATCTTCCTCCCTCAAGCAGGTGGATGGTGTTTGGGCCAGGGACACCTGGGCCTAGGTATTAGAGGGAGACAGAGAGGACTGGTCAGTGGGCTACCTGTGGTCACCCCACCACCCCTGGGGAAGTGCTCAACTCCTATCTCAAGTGGAGAGCCCCTGGCCCACTTCAGCTCTCTGAACAGACCCAGGCTGTCATGGGGTGATTTGCCAGCCACCTGGCAGAGTCTCCCCAGCCTAGAAGGAAAACAGTCTGTTAACCAAGGGATGAAGTAAACCAGTGGGAGGTTTTTCATGGTAGCATTTGTGTCATTCCAGAGTGCTGGGTGTCAGATTTTGGTTGTTAGGCCAATCCTGGAATGAGAATGAAGGGTGAGCAAGGTTTCGGGAACCCATGAATGAGGGGCAGAATAACCATCCTCACCCCAGCAATGAGGTCTGGAATTTTCCAGGTCATTCCACCTGCTGTTGGGACTGCTGTGTATCTCAGAACATAAAGGGTGTCAGGCAGCTGAGGTTACCATGTGCTCTCTGCCCCCTTTCCTGTCTTCTTCCACTGAGATTTCCCCAGATGGACCAGAGGATCTGTACCTAGTTCTCTAACACTATTTTGACCATAGCATTCTTTGATATCTGCATTCTGTCTGGGCTTTGGATTTACCATGAAGGCAAGAATGATGGATTCATTAGGCCCACCAGGAATATAGAACCATGAACCATCAGGCCTTGGTCTGATTAGAACACAGAGAGCCACTCCCTGCCTTGGGTGAATTCTGAGATTCATCACCCATGATTTTGCTTATAATAATATTAATAAGAGTTTTTATGGATATTGAACAGGGGATTCTAATACCTATCAAGGGAGGCTGGAGCAGATGACCTCTGACAGTTTTGTCAACCCTGAGATTCCGTGAGCCTAATATACCTAATATTACCATTAATATAGCATACCATTAATATGCTATAATTTATAATGTTTTCAATGATGCATATCATTAATAATAATGACTATTATCGCCCTGCCTTTTCCAATCCAATATGTGATCTGTGTAGCTATGCAGTACTCCATAGGTGTACTTACTGAAGTCAATACTTACCATTGATACTTTACCCAAAGGGAAACGGTGGCCCAGAAACAGGGTCTCCGCTCAGCTCCTGCCACTAAACAGCCGGTCAGCCAGGAGCAGCTGCACTTTGCCCGGGTTACTCAGGACCCTCCAGCTGTCTGCATCGGCCCCTCTTCACACCCTCCACACCCGTCACAAGCTGCCAGGACAGCTAGCCCTGTCAGCCCCTGCTTGTCTAGGGACAGAATTCCAGTCCCAAATGGGCCCATGTTTGACCAAAAGCCATTCACTTCCCCATAGCAAGTCTTAATTTCCTCCTCTATAAGATGACTCAAGATTTTATAACAAACTCCAGTGAATTCTTCCAGTCAGAAGTGCCACCTTAGGCTGTGTAGCCCTTGGCCAATCCATCTGTCTGTCTCTTCTTGGATAATGATTTCCCCAGATCTATAAGTTATCTTGAAATGAGTGGAAACAGACCCATCTTTGTATGCCCTGATGTCTAAACTCTAGCTTATGTTCCTGCCCTCAGGGAAATGTGGAAGGCCCTCAAGGGCAGGCACAGTGTCTTTCACTTTTATTTCTCTCAATCCCAGGCCCGGTACCAGGCACACAGCAGGTCAACAAAAGCTGCTAAGTGAGCACAGACTAAATCTCTACCTCCCTCAGTTTTTCTGCTGGGCTCAGTCTCCTGAAAGTCGAGGTTGGCATGCGGGGATTCAGGCCTTTGACATGAAACCCAGACAACTCAGCCTCTGTTTCTGCTCTGCAGCTCTGTTGCTGAGCAAACCCACTTCTCAGGTGTCTACCCAACTCTTTTCCTCACAGTGTGTGACCTTGGGCAAGGTATTTAACCCTTCTCTCCTTAGCTTCCTCAATGGGAATGATAATAATACTTATTTCATTGTGTTGTTTTGATGATAAATCAAGATCATCTATATAAAGCTCTTAGAACAGTGCATGGCACATAGGAAACTCACAATAAATGTCAGCTATGATCATCAATTGAATTTTGCAGTTCAATATCCACCTGAAAAAATGCCAACCTTATGTCCAACTAATGAAAGTATAAGAAATTTGCCATGATTGGTCTGGGTTGGCAAGGCGACCTGCCCGTCTTTGGTGGACAGGCAGAATGATATCCTCAGCAGATCCCACCAGGAATGGATGGGAAGAGCAAGATGGGGAGCCCAAGAAAAAAGCCTTCAGGATTAATGGCTGTTACTGAGGACTTAAATCCCTTCTTCATGGTAATATTTCTTCTCACATGGTGAGCAGGATACCTGCTTTAGCCAGGACATTACAAGTGATGGAAGAAACAGGTATGGGGCTCTGAGGTTTTACTTTACAAGAAAGTGGAAACCATGTGAGACAGGTCAGCTAACAGAGGTAACACAGTGTTGGGAACAAGGGACATGTTGGATGTAGCCTAGGAGATTCAGGGAAAGAAAACTCACCCTTGCAAAGTACATCAATGTTAGGGTTGCTTCCGGGTGTGCCAGGGAGCACCAATGGACACATGTTGCAGAGGAGGTGCAGAAGAAGAGGGTGTGAGCTCATCATCAGCTGACCAGATGGACAGCCTGGACGCAGGGGCTAGGGCCGTGGGAGGCTGGTCAGTGGGCTTAATGGCTGTAGAGCAGATGGCTTTGGGAATCCCATGGAGATGGGTGAAGTTCCAGACCCACTCCCTCATCAGTAGGGAACCAAGTGTGTAACTGCAGGATCCAGTGACATCTCAGAAAGAACTAGATCATGACATCTTCCTTGCGCCCATCCCAGACAGACTCTGGCATGAGATAGTGGAGGAGAATGCTGGAGGCTCTGATTTAACAGGAGCATGTTTAGCTCTTGGTTAAAAGGACGATAAGATCAATTATTCCAACAAGAACAGGAAAATAACCAAGGAAAAGCCTGCAATCTGGGCCCACTTCCCCAAAGTCAGTGAGCAGAAGAAAGATTGCAGACATTATCTGAAAGGAGGACTTGGGGAAAGATCACTGGACCTGTCAGAAGATCTGAGACGTCTCTGATGGGGATCACAGGATAGAATTAGAGGTCAAGGCCAGCTCCTCCCTTTGGTCTGGGGGAAGCATGCCAATTTCCCTCTGCTAGAAGTTTCAGGAAAGGGAAACTCATGAGCCTTGTTGTAAACACTGACTGGCTGTGAGGTGGAGAACCTGAATTCAGATGATGGAAGCTGACAACTGAGATCTTTGGTTTAAAGTATGAAAGCACAAATAGATATTTTTAAATGGTGAAGGGGCAATGCTCCTTTTAGATATTGAGGGAGTAGTAACCTGAAGGGGGCTGATTCTATAATCCAAAGGTGGAAACCTCAGGCACCCACTGTGAGAAGCCTTCTTGTCATACAAACTTTTCTCGCTGCCAGCTGAATCACATGGAATAGCTGGGTTTGAGAATCTAGGTGTGATATTTAAAACTGCGTGTTCAGGTTTTGACGGCTGTCTGCCAACAGTCTTTTCTTTTGAATAAGTGTGTCTATTTTTTCAGCAGCAGTTTGCAGAAATCTCTATGGCTGCAAGAACAGAGGAAGCGCCACCCAGCTTGCTAAAAGCTCTGAGACCTTCACTGCAGACATACTGAGAACAGAGGACACAGAGGAACTCAGACTGTACTTATGAAAAATCCATACCCACAAATTTTGGAAGAAAAGTTACTTTCCATTTTGGAAGGAAGAAATCTGAGACAGTGACCTTCCTCTTACCTGAAAATTATATCCCTTAACAAAAGTGTGCCTAAGATCTTTTGGAAATTCAACACTGTAATCATGGAAGAATAAAATAATAAACTTTTCCTTTGAGAGGAATCTGAGAGATATGGATTATCAAGAATATGGGGAAGGGGGTTGAACTCTTTGTCAGAAAGCTTTGTAATCAACTGGGCTCATGTTACATAATGAGCCATCTCACCTCCTCCAAAAATTGAGGAGCTGAAGGCTTCCCTGTATCAGGAGAGAGGGCCTGGGTTGGCAAGGGTTTTAGAATAGGAAAAGGTGAGAAGATGGGTTTGGACATTGGATTAAGCTGGTGTGAGGCTTTTTATCTCATTGAACGAAGCTCCTCTTAGGGCCATCAAAAGGGGAGAAGAGATAACCACAGGGTGGTCCAGGAAGGCAGTCTGAATCCTCTTCCTGGCCAGAGAAGGGAATGGATCATAACCCAGGAAGGGCCAGAAAGGCCAGTGTGAGGTCAGAAGGGACCACTTACCCAAGGTGCTCTTGCCCAGAGTCAGCACTCAGAGCATTCTACCAGACCTGAAGCCAAGTTAAGGGCTTCTAGATTAGGCTACAAGTTTGAGTAGCTCAGTCAATATAAAATGCAATCTGTAACAGGTTGAAGGAAGGAAGGAAGGAAGGAAGGATGGGGAAGGCAGTGCGGTGTCATGGAAGTAACTAAGGCTTTGCAGTCAGATTTACTGTGTGACCTCGGGCAAGTTACTTAACCCCTCTGAGCTTCAGTCCCTTCATTTGTAAGATGGACATAATCATATCTACTTTAAAAGGCTGCAGTGAGGGTTCAGTGAGAAATGCATATGAAGCACCAAGCACTGTACCTGGAAGCTATAGGAACTCAGTAAGTGTTAGTTTCCTTGCCATTTTAAAAGCTGTGTTTTCAAGTCAATTGTTGTATGTCTAGAGCCACGCTGTCCAATACAGTGGCCAGTGTTAGCCACGTGTGGCTCTCAAGAACTTTAAAGGTGGCTAATTTGAATTGAGATGTCTCATACGTGTGATATACATAACAGGGTTCTAAAACTTTGTGCCACAAAAAGATTGTTAAAAGCCTTATTAATAACTCTAGCCCGATTGCATGTTAAAATAATATTTTGGATACATTTGGGTTAAATCAAATATATGATTCAAATTATTTTCACCTGTTTCTTTATGCTTGATTTAACGTGGCCATTAGAAAATTTAAAATTACAGTGTGGCTCACATTTTATTCCTGTCGGACAGAGCTGATCTAGACATTAGATAAAGACAGGATTGGGAAATCAAGTTCCAGAAGCTCATTTGTGTCTACCTTGGGCTGGGTTTTGGTTTGTTCTCCTGTGGTTTCCCATTAAAAGACCCTTTTGAGGGAAAAAAAAATGCCATCCAGGGCTCAGCCAAAATGGGTGGAGGATACCTGTGCACCCCCAGTGGCCAGGCACGGTGGGGGCCTGAGGCCAGGAAAAGTAGGTATGGCTGGTGTCTCAGGGGAGGGAGATGTCAGGTGGGACAGTCAGGGCTGCTGGGGTGGGCGAGTCCCTTCTCATTCTGGGGCTTCATTCCAGATTCCTCTACCTTCCTTTACTCTGGGAGGACAGGCTCATCCTCTCATTTCGGAAGATTCCCCCCACCTTCTACATGAACTTGGCAGGAGGCAGGCTCCCACAGGGCGGTGACAAACACAGGTGCAAGAGAAAAGGCCACTTCAGAGCCACCTTTAGAAAACCCCAGCGTTTCCAGAGAAATGAACAGCAGACATTCACAGACATGAGAATCTTCTTTTTTTTTTCTCCCTCCCAAGAAGTGTGGCTGGTAGTTGTTTTTAAAACTGTACATACTGTACATTTTTTAAAAGCAAAGGAGAAGATTGGCATTTATATTCTGACCACAGGGGACGCTGCTTTCCAGAACTCCAAGTCAAAACCATGACAAACAAGAGCAAGTACACATCTTGTCCCGACAGTGCTCAGGGCTGCTGATGAGAACGGACAGTGAGGTGGTTCCCTCTCCTGCCGTCCAGCACCTTCCCTCTGCATGTCTGAGTCCGAAGGCAAAAAGAAAGTGGTATTTGAGACCATTTCCACAATGGCTACATTTTGAAAGGGTGAATGGGAAAGATGCAGAGAGAAAAAAGAGGAGGAAAAAAGGGAAGGGACAAGAGGGAGGGTGGGAGAGATTTCCCTTCAAGTTACTAGATTCTGTGGGTGCCACTGTAACCGTGGAAGGCATGTGCTCTGGCTTTGGGACTGCCCTGGAAGATTAACTTGCAGTCTCGGGAAGGATTATTAGCCTTTTATGGTCACAAGAAGGCATCCCCCATGTCCCACCTTGAGCCACCTTCTTTAGGAATGCACATGGGACAGACTCTGGACACAGAACTTCCCTAGTCAGGGAGAAGACAGGGTCCAGAAAAGGGCTGGGGAAGGCAGAGTGTGACAGGAAGAAAACGAAGAATGAAGACAGGAGAGTGGAGAGGCGGTGAGGAGAGAGAAGAGGACCAGAGAGGGAAAGAGGATGGTGAGGAAGGAGGAAGGCACAGGATTCGGAGGCTCCTGCGCTGGAGCCAGTAGTCAATCCTGCATAGGCCATTCCCAACCTCCTCCTTGTATGTTCCTAGGTGGGGGTGGGGGCCAGCAGCTCAGTTCCGGGTCGGAGCCCATCAGAACTTTAAAGTCCCAAATGGCCTCACCTGTACGCTGCGTGGGCTGTGTGGCTGGCAAGTGGAGGCAGGAGGGAGAAGAACAAGAGAGGGGACAGAGGTCTGTGGAGGAGGCTTGGGAAAGGAAAGAATGAGTTGGGAAGACTGAGGGAGAGGTAGCGCGTTGCCGATGAGGAGAGACCCAGAAGGAAACAGATCAGGAGGGACAGAGATGCAAGGCAAAGTCAGTCTAGTTTGCCTAAAGCAGTTTCGCCCTGGACACCCCTCCTCTGCCCCTTCTCTTGTCTGGCATGTGGGGACGAATGTCACTGACTAGAGTGTGGGATGGACCCCTAGATGGAAACGAGCCCCCGGCCCTCCCCTTCTCACCTTGCAACTGCTAAGGATGGGTCCTCCTCAGGAAACCACCAGGACGCTTCCCCTATGTCCCGCCCCGAGCCGCCTTCTTCAGGAACAAACGGGGCAGACTTCGGTGGCGGAACTGCCCTGGTCAGGGTGAGGACAGAGTTGCAGATCACAAATAGCACCCCCATGAGGTAGGCGGCCTTGGCCTCTGCCCTTACTGGTCACTAACTCACTGTGCGACCTCGGGCGAGTTCCTATAATCTGGGAGACGGGGAGGGGTAGGTTTAGGAAGGGGTGATTACAAACACTTCCCAAGCTTCAGAACACTGCCATTCTAAAAAGATTCAGCGTTCCCTCTCCAAGGCTTCTAGAATTCTCTCTCTGTGTCCTGTAGGGATAGGGACTGCTCTACCAGCTTGCACTCCTGGCACCACTGTACCGGAAACAGTAACACCTAGAGTCAAGAGGAGCCCATGGATCTGTAGAACTGGAAGGGAACTGGAGATTTTCTAATAGAATCCCAATATTTTACATATTAGGAAACTGAGGTCCCAAGAGAGAAAAGGGCCTGGGCCACGTTATTCAGTCAATTCCTGTGGCTGTGGACACTGTCCACTGCGCCTCCGGCCACCACACACTGCTTCCTTAAGAGAAACTCCTGTGGCCCAGCACACGCTGATGGGGCCTTTTTGCCCCAGATTCCTAAAAAGAGAGGCCACTCCAGAAGTTAGGATCCCCCCACCCTACAGCATGAAGCCCGTCCCCCTCCCCACATGCAAGAATTCTGGAAGTTACCCTTCTGGTCTAAGCTGCTGTGATGGCTGTGAGCTCATGTTTGAGGAGGGAAGGAAACCGGGTCGTGTATCCGGGGCCACTCAGCCCTCCCGCTGTGGGGTGTGGGCCTGGGGGGGCCATAATGAGGGCTCCAGGCAGGGGACTCCACAGTCTTCCCCCGGACAGGTGTGGAACCACAATCATTCCCTTCTATTGCCAACTGGCAACCGTCACCCACAGCCAGGGCTGCCGGGACACCCTTCGTGTGTACAGGAAACTCCACTATCCGTGTGAATGAAGAGGAGGAGTCTGGGAAATGGAAAGTATAAATTAAGAAATAAAAACAACACTGGACCCATAAGCAATCCAAAGCCGCTTGCTTGTAGGCTACACTTGTGGTTGGAAAGGCGGGTCTGGCCTTTCCAAACACTCAGGGCTCAGTCCGACAGTGCAGCGAGTCCGCGTTCCCTGAGCACAACCCGGCTGGGTGGTGGGGGGTGACGTGGGAGTTGGGGGGCGGGGAACAAGAGGCCGCTGACAGGGAGACAGAACTGTCCCTGGATGTAAACATCGCCATGGAAACCCCACAAAGACTTGCCAGTAAAGATTCTTCCCCTTCTTGTCCCACCCCGCAGGCAGGGCAGGGAGGACGCGCGACCCGCCTACACCGTGCTCTCCATCACCCACTCCGAGCTGCCGAAAGTCCCCCGGGCCCCCACCAGGTCACTCTCCTCAAAGGGCAAGAGCATGCCGTTGACAGAGAGGCTGCGCTTCGTCCAGATGTTCGAGACCCTCCGAGGGGGACTGTAGCCACCGGGGGCGACGGCCCCCGCGGCGGCGGCGAAGTCCCCCATGTCGAAGGAGTGGCTGCGTTTGGCCTTGCCCTCCAGGGGCAGCGGGAGCAGGCTCCTGGCCCGCGCGGCGGGGGGCCCCAGCAGCGGCTCTCGGTCCGAGTGCTGGCCCCGGGCCGAGGTCCCAGAGCCGCTCCCGGCTGGAGTCCTGGAGTCCAGCAGCTCCTCCTTTCTCTGACTCTTGAGGTCCAGCGAGGCGAAGGCCCCCATCAGGCGGTCAAGGCTGGGCTTGGGGCGCGCGGCGGGGGGCGGGAGCCTCCAGGGGCCGCGCCCCGGCCCCGCCGCCTCCCCGCTGCCCAGCGAGCTGGAGGAGGACGAGTCGCTGCCGCGCGCCAGGCCCCCGTGCGCGCGCCCCCGCCCGCGCCCGCGCTCGCGGCGCACCGGCACCTTGGGCGTGCCCGCGCCCGGGGCCGGCGCCGCCCCGTTGGTCTGCGAGTGCACGTTGCTCACGGCCGCCGCCGTCTTGCCCGGCGCCTCGTGGTTGCACACCTTGTAGCGCACCATGAGGATGACGATGAAGACCAGCAGCGTGGCCACGATGATGCCCCCGACGACCAAGATCATGGTGCCGCCCAGGATCTGGCTGTGCACCGACTGGCACTGTGGGTAGTCGGCCTTGGTGAAGAACTGCGCGCAGCCCACGATGTTGGTGGCGGTGAGCGTCGTGGCCGTGTCGTCCCACATGGCCAGCACGCATAAGTCGTAGCCAGTCCCCGACACCAGGTTGTTGACCACGAAGGCCTTGTTGGAGGCTGGGATCATCCTGGGGAGCGGGCGGACACACAGCGTGACGGGTGGGGGGAAGGGCAGGGTGATGGGAGGGAATGGAGGCAGACAGAGTGACAGAGAGGGGGAGGGGAGAGACAGCGACAAACAGACACAGGGACAGAGAGGCACAGGGGCCCACACAAGAAAGAGCCGCAGAGGGGTGAAGAGACACAAGAGGTGAGAGACAGAGAGGAGGGGGAGGAGGCAGGGCAGGGGCAGCAGGTGACAGGAATAGGGCACAGGGAATAGCCAAGAAGAAGGAGATGTGAGTAGAGCCCCGGGTCAGGAAACGGAGAGTTAGGTTGGGGTGAAAAGGAAAGAGAGAGAGAGAACGATTGAGGGATGGAGTGTCACAGAGAGGTGTGGACAGAGAAAGAAACATGAGAGATCAGGTGAGGAAGATGCCCCAAAAGGCACGGAAGCAAACAGGCGGTGAGGGTGAAGAGGAAGGGCGGGGAAAGGGACAGTGCGAGGCAGAGGCAAGAGGCGTTGAGAGGTGGAGGTGAAGAGAAGAAGGGAGGAGACTCAAGCAGGGGTGAGGGAGGACACACAGGAGGGCGGGGGAGAGACAGCGAGAAGCAGAGAGGTTAAAGGTGTGAAGAAGCAGAGATTATACACAAGGACACGCCACCTCCCTCCTTCCCCCATATCTGCTGCAAATATCCCTCGGCCTCTGGGGAGCGCAGGGTGAAAGTCCAGTCAGCCTGGCCCGTCTCCAGCCCGCCCCTCGGCTGGTCCAGCCCTGCCTTGTCCTCTGAGGTCCATCAGGACCACACTCAACACGTGCCAGGCCTTCTCTCTGGGCCCGGTGCTGTGCCTAGTCAGAGACAAGGTCCTGCCCGGAGGAGCCGCCACCACCCTCATCTCCAAGACTTTCTCGTGACTCAGGAGGGAGAACGTTTGCAGCTGCGGCCTGCGCCTGGGGGTCTAAGCAGAGGGAGACCGGAGGCTGGAGAGGCAGACACACTGCTCAGAGGGGGAGGGACAGTGTGGTGTTAGAGGCTGGAGGGCGATTCTGCATCTCAGAAGGGAGGGATGATCCTCCTTGCAGCCATAGTAGTGGGGCCCATCCAAGAGCCCCGGGGTGGGGGTCTCTAGTCAGGAGATGTTGACCGCCGCCCCGCCCTAGGGGAGCGTCTGAGGGCAGCAGTCTCCCACGCTGGGGCCTGGCCCCTGCAGCCTGGGCCCCTCCTGCCGGGAGCCCGGGTGCAAACCCTGGTCACTAAGACCCTTGTGGGGCCATCATGCCTTCCGCTGCCTCTGGACATGACGTCTTTGTCGCCTCCATGAACACTCCTGCAGAAATACTTACCTGGGCCTGACAGTGGCGTTCTGTAGCTTTCCTGGGAGCTCCTCCTCCATTCCCGAAAGTCCCCATGCTCCCATTCCCTACCGCCTGACAGCAAAAGGGCCCCATGAGCTCCCATCAACCCCTCCAACCCGGAGCCAGGCAACTTAATTGAGATCTCAAATATGAAATACCAGCATCTGAAAACTCCCACCTGGGAACCGCGGGAAGGATCGGGGCTGACAGGCGGATATTGATGTCCTGTCAGTGGGCAGCTCTGGGGCCGCCGCCTCCCTGCTCAGCACCCATCCCTCTCTGCTGGGGGAGCCGCACTGGAGGAAACTGAGCCCCAAGCCCACCCCCACCCCAGCACAGTGTTTGGGGCAGACCCAGCAAGGACCCTGCGGCCAGCCCTTAGGCCCATCCAGGGACCTCGCAGCCACACTTGTTTGTACCTGGGCCTCTGGGCAGTCCTGTGAGGGCAGCCATCAGCCCGCACGCTGCACAGAGAAGGATGGGCTGACTCTCAGAGAGGCCAAGTGATTCGTCACAGACCTGGGACTGCTAGGACGAGGTAGTTGGGACCTTTTTAACACTAGCTTCTGGGTCCACAGTCTGGGCTCATTCCCTACCATGCGACAGATATGGGGGCTTTTGTCCTCATTTCAGTCGAAAGTCTGCCTGGGCCTGTGGCTGGTCCACCACTCTCTTCCTTCTCTGAGCACAGTGGCGCTCAGAGCCCACTGTGGCTCGCACTCCTCCACCAGCGGGATCCCGGCCGCTGGGACATCTGCTGGGCAGGGCCCCGGGAGCCCTGTGTGGCCAGTGCCACAGGGAATGCCTGAGTTCCCCGAGGCCGGGTTCCTTCTCCCTCCAGGCTAGTGATGTGAGTTGGAAAAGCAAGAGCTAAGCACACCCCGAACAGTGACAATAATCAGGGCAAACATCATCCGGTAACCTTGTCCCAGGCTCTGTTTTAAGTGCCCTATGTCACTGTAGTCCTACAGCCACTCTCTGAGGGAGCCACCGACCTGATCCTCCTTTGACAGATGGGGAAACAGAGGTGCAGAGGTGCCAAGCAAAGTAGCGTGGCAGAGCAGGGATTGAGACCCAGGAGTCAGCTCCAGTCTGCTCTACGTCACTGCGCTCCACCGCCTTGCTGGGCACGAGCAATGTGAGAGCATATGCAGTTGAGGAGGCGATGGGCATGTTTGTTTATTGAACACCTGTTATGTGACATGGGCTTCCACATTCATTGCTCCATTTAACACAGAAAATGTCAGGACACAGAAAATGCACTACAAGCCCAGAAGTTGTCTCAGCGTCTTGCCACTTTCCCCCAGGAAGCACACTCTAATACTGTTACCGTTACTGCTGCTAATAACAACAAAAGATGAAGAGTAGCTAATATGAGGGCTTGCTCTGTGCCAGGCATTATTTCGAGACATCTAAGGGGGATATCTCATTTAATACTCCCAATAATTGTCAGAAGATATTTGCTATTCTGTCATTGTCACTTTACAGATAAGAAACTGAGGCACAGAGAGGTTTAGCTACTTTTCCAAGGAATCCCAGCTAGTAAGTGGCAGAGCTGGAGCCAAAGCAGGCAGTCTGGCCCAGGGCTCTGCTTCTGGCCACTGGGCAATGCTGCATCTCAGACACTGTCCCATCTTCCTATGCTTCCTGGGTGACTGTGTAGGGGCCCCTGTCTGCTTCCCGAGTCAGGGGAGATCGCAATGCAATGAAGCTGCAGCTGTGCTGTGCTGCTGTTGCAGGTGTAGCGGGGCAAGGCTGCTTCCTGGCAGGCTGCTGGCACCAGGAAAGAAGGATCAGGCTTGGCACAGCTTCCCACTGTAACCAGCCCATCAGAAACAAGAACGAGCCTGCTTCCCAGGTTTGTCAGATGAAGAGCAGGAAGGCAGCTCCTGGTTCCTCTGCCCCACGGTGTGTGTATGTGTATCTTGGGGCAGGGGAAGTTGGGGGAACTTCATGAGAGCCAGAGCCAGCTCAAGACAGCCCCACCTGGCAAGGTCAGGTTTGCCTTGCTAATAACAATAATAACCAAGTCACTGAGGGACTACCTTGTGCTGGGAAGTTTACATGCTTCATCTCATTTAATTTCCTGACAACCCCCCGAGGAAGTTATTGTCACTCCCAGTTAGAGAAGGAGGAAGTGAAACAGTTTGCACTCTCCCTCGGGGGAAGGATGGCAGGGCTGAGGGGGGATGGGATCCACTGGGATCCGGAGCCCACGCTTCTTAATCAAAAGCCAGACCCCTCCCTGCTCCCAGCAGCCAGTGGACAAACTGCATGAGAAAGGCAGGCAAAATGGGCAGGATTCAAACTCTAGTGACTGCAACGGGGAGTTGTGCCTCCACCTGTGTGCCCCCGTCCCCTCATGATGCCCCCAACAAACCACCCACTCCCCAGGTTCACTAAGCTAGACCTGGGGAGACCGGGTTGCCCCTTCGCTCCTGCCCTCAACCCATCACTCCGGTTGGGAGGCTGCCCGTGTGCACGGCGCCCTGCCTTCTCCACATGCACACCTCTGCTCAGGCCGCTCCCTTTCTGGTCGGCATGGACACAGCAGCTCCCAGTCGGGCTCTCTGCCTCAGCCTGTGCTCCCTGAGAGCCCACTGTCGCACCACCATCTCCAGAGCACTCCACGAAAACACAGCTCTGGCCGTGCCCCCTGCCCCTGAGACGCTCCCCAAGAGCTAGCTGTGATCTACAGGAGACAGTCCAAGCTCCTTAGCTGGGCGCCCAAACCAGTCTGCCCTCACGTTCTTGTCCTCCCACCCACATGCCCTCTGACTTTCCCCCGTTCTTAACAACTTGCTCAGGTAGGAATAAACCTCGGAATCAGCCAGGCCCTTCAGGGGCAGCAGGCACGCTCCCAGAGGGATAATTGAAGACGTCATTTATAAAGGGATGCAAAGAGGTGGCTAGGGTTTGGGGGACAACAGGGAACATGCAATAACCTGGGGTTAGTGGCGATTTAGCTGGTACCCCCTCCCCACCCCCAGGCCCACCCAGGAGAGAGAATCGTGTAGGTCACTATGACTCATGGTGTGGGCCCAGATGGATGCTGTCCATGAACTAGTGTCCCCCTTCCATGATCGAACGGTACAGAAGTTGAGAGTGAGTGTTAAATTGGTTTAGCAATTCGGCATTGGTTGTCACATTCAAATGCATGATGATTTTTTCTGATAATTTCTTTCTATTCTTACAAAAGCACTGGTCTGCAACAGATTGGGGAAAAGCAAAACTGGTCCTTCACAACGGACGGCTTGAGGAACACCGGCCCAGAGCAGGCTTTCTCAGCCTCGGCACTGTCGACACTTTGAGCTCTGCAAGTCTTGGCTGTGTGGGGTCCTCTGCATTGTGGGATGTTGATGGCATCCCTGGCCTCTACCCACTAGATGCCAGAACACGCCCTCAGTGTGACAACCAAAAGTCTCCAAACATTGCCGAAAGTCCTCTGGGGTCAAAATCGCCCCTACCCACCATTGATACACACTGAGAGCTGCGGTCCCCAACCCACAGGCTGAGAACTGGTTCCGTGCACAGGCACGGAACAGGTCTGTGGCCTGTTAGGAACCAGGCCACACAGCAGGAGGTGAGCGTTAGGCATGAGGGTGAAGCTTCATCTGTATTTACAGCCTCTCCCCATCACTCGCCTCACAGCATTAGCTCCGCCCCCTGTCAGATAGCGGCGGCATTAGATTCTCGTAGGAGCGGGAACCCTACTGTAACTGTGCATGCCAGGAATCTAGGTTGTGAGTTCCTTATGAGAATCTAATGCCTGATGAGCTGAGGCGGTGATGCTAGCGCTGGGGAGCGGCTGCACATACAGATTATCATTAGCAGAGAGCTTTGACTGCACAATAAATGTGATGCACTTGAATCATCCCGGAGCCATCACCCCTCCCCTTGTCCATGGAAAAATTGTCTTCTATGAAACCGGCCCCTGGTCCCAAAAATGTTGGGGACTGTTGGTCTAGAGAATTTTTCTGAGGAACAGAAGCTGCTGGGCGACCTCACGTGGTGGGAAGCAGACAAGTAAGTAGCCCAGCCTCACTCCCTTCTCTGCCCCACCACCTGCTGCTCTCCACGGCTGCACCCAACCAAAAGCCCAAGTTCACGGGCACACTCTGTTCAGCCTTCTAGGGTACACAGCAAGGAGGATGAGGGGAGTAGACTGAAGGGACAAAGGACAGTAACTGGCTAAGCCATCAGGTCACTGCCCTCTCTGTGAAAAACACGTTCCCACAATCCTGATAGATTGCTTTTCGTCATGTAAACTAGCACCATCTCTGTTAGCAGAAAACATGAATTGCTATTTTAAGTTGCTGCAACGTGTTAAATTTAATTAAGCTCACAAGCGCTAAAAGATAATTTGAAACTGCAACCCCAAGCATTTACACAGGAAAAACAAAACAAGCACAAGCGGCTGCTTCTGAGTTGTTTGTCTTTCTTTCTTTTTGTTAGTACTCGTTGGGCATTTGTTCGTTCAGTTTAACACTAACAAACACATCTACAGCTGATAGCAGAGGTTGAAGAGATTGCAGGAGTGTATTGGTTATTGCACTGTTTGCTCTCAAATCTGCTTTCCCCCTTCGCCTGCCCTGCTGAGCGCGGTGGGGAGATACATTTGCAGGCTGCTCGCCTGTTGCTGTGTTCCTGCGCCCTCGGGCTTCAGGTACAGTTGGCCCAGGGAGGCAGTGGAGGGAGACAGAAGAGGCCAGGCACCTCTTTCTCTTTTTCTTTTTCAAGTGGTTTCTCCCTGGCAGCCCCTGGGTCCTCTCTGTGATTCCAGCTACTGGGTTCTGGCTCCTGACAGACACGCATGCATCTTACTCTCTGGTCATGCCATCTCCTCCCGTGGTCTCCCAGCCTTGCATGGGGGTGGACAGGTGTTAGTGGCTCCCTGCTGTTGCCAGTCTCTGTGACACCTTGCCGTCCCTTGGTTGACTGTGCCATCTCCATAACCCAGTCCCTGCGCTGAATTCCCTCTTTCAAAAACTCTGAAGTGTTATTTTATTTTTCTGACTGAATCATCGATGACACAGGAGCTAACATGCACCTTGATGAGAATATTCTATTAACTTATCATTACTTCCTCATACTTGGGGAAAAATTATCATGACTTGATGTCAGCAGCAGCACATCTTGGCCGGACCCGGTGGAACCCCAGCTCTAGGAAACACTTTTCCACCTTCCCGGAATCACTCATCGCGCCCCAAACTAGCCCACTTGATCCCGTTGCACACAGCATCCCCGTCCATTTTCTGGAAACCTCATCTCTGTCTCCACCCGGTGACCTTGTCCTTTTAGACCCAACTCATGTATCACCTCTGACCTCACCAGAGCTTCCTTCTCTTCCTTCTCCCTAGACCTCCTTCCACCCGTCCCCCTGCAGAGCCCTCCTCCGGGGCTTGTTTGTTTGTGCCTTTCCCTTGAGGACATCTTTGTATCTCTACTGCCAATCATGCTGCCTGGCCTGGAGTTGATGCTGAGTAAATATTTGCCCCTATGGCTGAGCAGTGAGTGAAAGCGCTTTGTTAAATGTTAAGGCCTAAACAAATGTGAGGGATTCTTATTTCAATGCAAAGGCTAGCTGGCTGCTCCTGAGATCTCCCTGGAGAGGTGTCATTCTATGCCCTCGAGGCTCAGGGCAAGGGCTCCTGAAGACCTTTCAAGGGTGACACAGGTGTGTGTGTGTGTGCGTGTGTGCATGCATGTGTGCTGGAGAAGACGTGTGCGGGGTATGTCTGTGCATCTAAGACATTCCATTTGTCAGCTGAACATGTGGGCATTCGTGACCGATGTGTGCGTGTCAGGGTGTGGGTGTTCACACACACGGCAGGTCAGGGGCCCGGTCCCAGGCAATGTTAGTCGCTGTTCTGCCCCTCTCCCCCCGGCCAGCCTTGCTCCCCCAGGGGCTCCCACATCTCCCACTTCTAAGGTGGCCCCTGTGTGACCTCTCCCAGAGACTCTTGCAGGCTAAGCCCACTCTTTCCTGATGGAACAGACTTCGCCCCCATAAAAGGCATTTGGGGCCTCAGGGAATGGGGACGGGAGGGAGTCTAAGAGTTTCCCTCGGGGCCTCGTGGCAAAGTGGGCTGACTACCGGACCCACTCTCCCCTTCATGGCCTCCGTGGCCTCCTGCCAGTTCCCCAGCCTTCCTTGCCGCGAGGTGTGGCCAAGCGGCACCTTCTGGCAAATGGGATGTGGAGGAAGTGGCATGTGTCACCTCGGGGCCAAGCCTTCACAAGACCGGGAGTGCCTTCCCCACGCCTTCCCCCCTTCTGCCAGGGGACCCTGGGCTGGTGATGAAAACCTGGCCCGAGGGGAGGTGGAAACCGGGTGCCCGAGTCTCCGCCTAAGGAAGGTCGCCCACTCACCTGGTGCTCCGCCCTGGGCTGTGAGGACGGCGGAATCTGTCATGCTCCGGCCTTACACGCTTGCAACCCTCTGCAGCTGCCTCCCCTGACTAGCACAGCCCTGCAGGTGAGAGGAGGGCAGCCTGGGGGGGTGTTACATGCCGGCGTATGCGTGCACGCGTGTGCGTGTGTGTACCTGTGTAAGGGGACGGAACCGACGCTGGTGAGCAAACACCCCCTGTTTTATCCGCAGGGTTCCTCCAGCCTGCGTCCTCCCGCCAGCTCCCCGGCACCACGCTTTTTATGTGCTCCGTCCTCTCCTCCCCTCCACCAATGGTGGCGCCACTGCTGCCTGCTGGGCCCCAGCACTAATTTGGAAAGTTGAGTGTCCCCCACTCCACCTCCAGGCCCTGCAACCCCATTACCGGCTCTTCACAGAACCACCGGCCTGCCGACCGATCTCAGGTCGCGTGGCACAGCCCCAGCAAGCAGAAGGCCCTGCGTCCCCAGCCTCTCCTCCTTGCTGCGGGCCTGTCTGCTCCCACGCACTCGCTGCCAGGCGTGGAGGAGACCTGGCTGGTTCTCTACGATGTCCTGAGTACTGACTATGGCACAAGCCCTCGGCAGGCAGGGGCTCTGATTCTGCACACCGAGTCAATGAGGCTGGAATAATTATCCCCACATCACAGAAAGAGAAACTGAGGCGCAGGTAGAAAGGACGCCTGCTCAAGTTCACACAGCTGGAAAGTGGCCGAGCCAGCATTGTAAGCCGGGTCTGCGGGCCACTGAGCATGGCCTTCCCTGTCCTGTGTCGCAGGGAACCGAATCCAGCAGAATCGGGTTTTAGTAAGTCTTAGAGTGAGACCAACTGTTTGACAGCAATTTAAAAAGAACAAAACCATATATTACTTTACAATAACAGCTAACATTTACTGAGCACTTACTACATGCAAACACTGTCCTGAGTGCTCTCCATGTATTAACTAATTTAATCCTGGTAGCAACCCTATGAAGGAGGTACTAGTATTATCCCCATCTTACAGATAAGGAAACTGAGGCTCAGAGAGGTTAAATGACTAAGGTCTCACAGGAGAGGAGGTTTGTGCTCAGCTAGGATTTGAACCCAGCACTTTCACGTTTCCTCGAGTCAAATTCATGACAACCCTGGCCAGCACGTTTAACGACTGTGCTCCCCATTTTAGAGAGAGTGGTTAACTGAACAGCACTGAGGTCGCATAGCTAATTAGGGTCAGAGCTGGGACCCCAGTGAGTGACGGGGTGGTCTGGCTACTCCAGCACCCAGGCCAAGGGAGGTCTGAGGAGGCGAGGGGCTGCGTGGGTGTCCGTGGGCAGTTTCCAGGCAGCAGGAGCTGCTAGAGCCAAGGCCTTGAGGCAGGAACGGCGAGGGGGATGGCCTGCTGGAGCAGAGAGGCGGGAAGACAGAGCAGTAGGAAATGAGGTCACCAAGGTAGTGGCCAGAAGCCAGATTCTGGAGGGATGATGGCAAATACGTTCATTCTTGTGTTCTAACTCTGAGGATTAGCTGCCGGGTGCCCATGTTAAGGAGGATTCTGAAGCTCTGGACGGACCTGTGTCTTAGATTTGCTATTTCTAGAATAGGGATCAGAGTAGTTAGAATTACCAGAATTACTGGTACAAGTTGTAGAGTCCCCTCTCCTGGTGACTGGTGCCAAGTGGTGTCCTTCCCTGAACACAGGCCCTGAGTGACAAGGAGGGCAGGCACGTGTCTGCTGTTAGAACCGGATTGTCATGGAGCTGGTGTGACTCGGTGAGGGCTCCAAGGATCGGAAGCCTCTTATCAACTTCCAAGTCGGGGCTGGTGGCCAAGGGCCAGGGCCAGGGCCTGGGGTTGGGGGTGGGGGCTGGCGGCCAGGACCTGTCCCTGCTCTTCTGCCTTTGCTGCTCCTGAGAACACGGTGCTCCCCGAGGCACCCCGGCCTTACTGGCAGTGACTTCACCTTGTCATCCAGTGAAGGAGCCACGTTCCTGTCAACACGGTTGAGATTATGAGGCAGAGCGCCCCACCCCACCCTCAATCCACAGGTGTGCCCAGACATCCGTCCCCACAGCCCTGGGAAGGGCCGGCAGGGCCGGCATCCACCCCTGCTGAGCTGGGGCATCCTCCCTTGCCTCCTCCCCCAGCCTCATCTCTGCAGTCAGAGGGATCCCGCCCTCCTCTGCCCAACCCCTCCCCACACTCTGGGAAGCTCCTCTCACGTGGCCGGCAGGCCCCACACAATCTGCCCGTCACCTCTCTGATTTCCTCACTCCCTCCTCCCCCTTGCTCACTCTGCAACCTGGGCTCCCTGCTGCTTCTTGAACCTGCCAAGGGTGCTCCTGCCTCAGGGCCTTTGCACTGGCTGTCCCCTTTGCCTGGATGCTCTTCTCCAGATATCCCTGTGCTCACTGTCTCGTCCTTTCAAGTCTCTGCTTCAATGCTGAGTTCTCAGAGAGCCCAGCCCTGGCCACCCTGTTTAACACCTGGGCCTCCCCAAGCCTCTCACTCTGCCCTATCTCCCCCATTGTGCTTTTATTGCGCGATAGGCAATGTAATTCACTTATTGTGCTTACTGTTAGCCGTCTGTCTTTCCCCCTTCCATGCCAGCTTCCTGAAGTCAGGATTATTTTATCTGTTTTGTTCACTGATATTTCCCCAGCAGCTAGAACAACACCGGTCACATAGTAGGCCCTTGAAAACATTTGTTGGATTAGTAAATAAAATGAATGTTCTGTATCTGCACTGCCCAATACAGTAGCTGCATGTGACCATTTCAATTTAACTTCTAATTGATTAAAAGCAAACAGAATTAAAAATTCAGTTCCTGAGTCACGCCAGCCAGATTTCAAGTGCTCAGTAGTCACACGTGGCTGGTGGCCACCACACAGGATAGCACCGCGTGGAACATTTCCATCATCGCAGACATTTCTATTGGACAGTGCTGTTCTAGAACATGCAGAGCAGCCCTGTCCATGTGCCCCAGCAGGTGGTATCAATATCGTCATTTTCTATGTGAGCCCTGACATACCAGACAGCCGGGCCAGTCCAGGGATGTCGTCCAGCTCAGGTGCAGCTCAGCCAAGGGAGGACTCGGTCATGGAGGCTTTGGCCCAGGCCTGGAGCCGCTCTCCACGCTCTCCCAGGCTCGGGAAGCTTTGTCCCTTCTTTGTGGTTCTTCCAGCTTCCCTTGACTCCTAGGACCTCTGGGTGCAGCGTGATCTCTCTGGGGTTCCCCCAGGCCTGGCTTAAGCTCATCTGCCCCAGGAGTGGTCTGACCATCATGCTCAGCCTGCACCCCAGCCTCTCCCCATGGATCCTTCCCACTGGCAGAGCTGCCTCCCCTCTCCCCTGGTCCTTAGGAGGGGCCAGCGCTTGGTCACACTGGGACATAAAGCTCCCTCTGGTCCTTTGTTTCCATACCCTATTCCTGCTTTTTCACCTCCCACCATCAAGCTGCCCCTTACGCTTCTGATCCATCTCCCTGATAAATTCAGTGACAATGACAGAGGGCAGCCCTCCCTCCCAGGAATGTGGCCATTAGAAAGGGCAGCTGACGAGGCTGCAGACTTACGTGTTCGTGCGTACGGACTCTGGGGCCAGGCCGCAGGGTTCAAGCCCTGGCTCTGCCACTTAAGCAGCAATGCCTTACCTCGGGCAAGTTTCTTCACCTCTCTGTGACTTAGTTTCTCAGAAATATCCTATTTCTGCAAAACAGGGCATTCGTAGTCTCTGTCTTAGAGGGTTGCTGTGAGGTTTCAATGAGTCATGATTCATAAAGCACCCAGGTCAGCGTCCGGCATGGAGCGAGCTCCACATGGGGGTCCGTTACACAAAGGAGTGGGCAATGCCTAACCCACTTAGCCCAAAAGAAACGTCTCTCTGATGGTGGAAATCCAGGCCTCGGGGATTTGAGACAGATAAACCTCATACAATCCAGAGACTGGGCGGTTTGGGCAGTGACTGATCCCAGCTGGGCTGGCAGGGAGATATCTCAGCTTAAACACTTGAACACTCTGTCTCCCTCCCACCCCCCAGTTTGACTCTTTTTCAGAAGACACGTGGCTGAGTGATTGCAGAGGTTACTGGAAATTAGGCCAAAGCAAGCCGAGCCCCAGAGGGCTGCCTCTGTGCTCACTTCCCCGGAGTTTACCTGGTGACAGGTGAGGATCACGCTTGGGGAGGTCCGGCCTTTGCTCCCTGGCGTGGGTGGCATGGCAGACCCAGCTGCCTGGCAAAGGTCTGGGAAGGTCACCAGCCCCAGTGTAGGTGGAGATGGCTTGTCAGGGAGGCCTTCCGCCCTGCTCCGTGGGGCTCCTCCATGCACAGGGCAAACGGGAGGGCCGAGCACAGGCGCTGGCACTGGGTTCAAACCCTGGCCCCATCGCCGACCAGCTGCATGGCCTTGGGCAAGCCACTTAACCTCCCCATCAAGGGGGAAAGATGATTGAGCCCCTCACGGGGTTGCTGTGAGGACCGAGTCAATCCCTGTAATTTGAAGGGAGTCTGATCCCTACTGAGCACTCAATTTATGCTAGTGACTGTGACCGAGGGAGCCGTCCAGTGGCCCCAGCAAGGCCGGAGCAAGGACTCCAGGCATGAGGCCCCGCTCAGCCCGGGAGGCCCGCCGTCTGAGCTCTGGCAGTCTGTCTTGGTGCAGGGCACTGGGACCAGCTTCCCCCCGTCCACGCGCTTCTCCTGCTGACTCGCCACAGTGTCCGCTGGCCATTCCTACTTCTCCCTTTGCCCTCTCTGTTCCCAGACTGCAGGAACTCGGGCCGGGAAGGGCCCTGAGAGCCGCCCTGGTCATCGGTGCCTCCGTCACAGGCCTACGGGCTGTCAGCACCTTCTGCTCACACACTTCCAGGGACATGCCAGGCCGTCCTCCCGGCTCTGCACAACCCAGAGTGGCTCAGGGGAGGCTGTAGTCTTACAGCCCACGCCGTCCCCCGGCCAGCCCCAACGCCACCCCCGGCCGCCCGGACAAGCCTGCTTTGTTCCCTCACACGTGGTGTTGGTGCTTCCCGAGTGCCAGGCGGCCCTCTCACCCCACCTCGGTTTTCACGTCTCCGGAAGTGCCATTTCCCTTCCTCCCGACTCTTTCCTCTTAATGCAGTGTCCCGCCTGCTCCCTGGCTGCTCCCCGCTGATCACATGCCAATTTGTCTGTGGCCCTTTTCCCCGGGGGTGGGAGGGGTCTGGGCAGCAGAGGACAGAGTCAGACCCCGCGCCCCCGCCCACTGGGATAGCACCCTTCTCCTGAGAGCGCCCTCCCCGAGGGTACATCGGATTCTCGCGCATCCCACCGGGGCTCACGCTGAGCGGGCTGCCAGTGGATGGGCCCTGTGCTCCCCCCAGGGCCACCTGGAGCCTTGTTGCTCCTACTGACCCCAAGCAGGGTCCTGATCACTGCGGGCGGAGCCAGGCCGGGGAGCACCCCAGCCCATGTAAGCCTCTCTCCGCCTCTGTCTCCCCATCCAAGTCTTTACAGTATGGAACTGTCTCTGTATTTAATTGTCCTTAGCTCCCAGTACCCGAGGACTGGGTTTGCATGTCTTAAGAGGAAAGAGTATGGGCTTCGGAATCAGACAGAAAAATCTCTTTGGAGGCCAGTTCTGCCCCGTCCAGCTGTGTGACTCTAGACCTGCGGTCCCCAACCCCAGGCCACCTCCCGGTACCAGTCCCTGGCCTGTTAGGAGGCGTGTCGAGCATCACCGCCTGAACTCTGCCTCACCATCCCCCACCCCCATCCATGGAAAAACTGTCTCCAATGAAACCAGGGCGCCTGGTGCCAAAAGGTTGGGGACTGCTGCTCTAGACCATTTGTCGCCTCTCTCCAAGCCTCAGTTTCCTCACACGTGAAATGGGATAGCAATACCAGCCTTCTGTGCTGGGTGTGAGAAATTGAGTGCAGTAGGGATAAACATGTCTGCTCTCTCCCCGGGCCATTTGGTAGCACAAGAATGATGACTACGATGATGATAGTTGTCATTTATCTCCTAGAGGAGCTGAGCAGAGCTTGCTCAACAACAATTCATCACTTAGAGAAAAGATGCAGAAGGTGTCAGATCAATTATACCTTGTTGTAAACATAGACGTGTGCAAAATGAAGATTCCCCACCAGCTGCGTCTAAGATGTGTGAGGACAACCAGCAGACGCCAAGTCTACACCACCTAAGGGTGAGCCTGATCGGATCACTCACCCCAGTTGGCAGACCCTTAATTTCATGGGGGCGTCACAGGCCAAAGGCAGCTCCAGCCTCCTTCGAAATACTATCACCTCTGTGTGCAGATATCTTTGTTATACGGGCACACTTGTAGCTCCAACTCAGGTGGTGCAAATGCGATATATGTAACCTCAATGTTTGTACCCTCCCTGTGAAAATTTTGAAAGAAAAAGAATACTATCACAGGTCTCACTTGGGCAGCACTTATACTAAAAGTAAAACCACGCAGAGAAGATCAGCACAGCCCCTGCACAAGGAGAACATAAATTTGTGAAGCGGTCTATATTTTTATGAAATTTTGGTACGTATTACAACTTGGATAAACCTTGAAGATATGAGGCACAAACAGACAAATGCTGTGTGATTCCACTTATAGAGATGACCTAGAATTGTCAAATCCATAGAGACACCCAGCAGAAGGGTGGTTGCCAGGGGCCGGGGGAGGGAGGGAGAAATGGGGAATTTCTGTTTAATGGGTACAATGTTCCAGTTTGAGATGATGGAAAAGTTCTAGATGATGATGGCTGCACAATAGTGTAAATGTACTTAATCCTACTGCTCTGTACGCTTAAAAGTGGCTAAAATGGTAAATGTCACAGTATATATATTTTACCACAATAAAAAAAATGACAAAAAATATCCCATCACAGAGCAAATTCTGCCTGGTGGGCTAGAGAGCAGAGGTTGTTGGAGATGTATTTGTCACTCCGGCGAGGCTGATGAACACTTGGGTGGCAGTCACCACTACAGGGCTTCTTGGTTATGTTGTCCTGGCCCTGGCTGGCCTGGGGCAGTACTTGGGGAGGGGTCCCGGGTGGGGGAGAACGGCCCCCTGCTATCCGCCTGCTCCCGTTCCTGTGTCTTGAGGGCTGAAGCGCAGGGCGGCCCCAGAGCAGGGCCTGGGAAGAGGTTGCCGAAGATGGGGCGTGGCGGTGCCCGCAGCAAGCCAGGGTTCGATTCCCACTCTGGCACTGACTAGCTGTGTGGCCCCTGCAGACTGCCTTGCCTTCTCTGCCTCAGTTAAACAGCAACACTAGCACCTACTTTGTAGGAATGCCGTCAGGTTAAATGAGGTCGAACATTTAGCACAACACCTGGCAATAAATGAGTGAACAGAAAACACTGGGTTTTGTTTCGATGACAATAATGAAGTCAGCAGTGACCCCTTAGTCTTAGTCCATTCAGTTTAGTAGAATATCACAGACTGGGCAATTTATTTAAAAACCCCAAAATTTATTTTCTCACAGTTCCGGAGGCCGGAAGTCCAGGATGGAGGCACCAGCGATTGGTTCGGTGAGGGCCTTCTTGCGGCAGGCAGGAGGGAGAGAGAGACGGAGCTCCCTGCCTCATAAGGGCCTGATCCCACCCGCGAGGGCCCTGCACGCGTGACACATGCACTTTTAAAGGCCCCGCTCCTTTACACTATCACAATGGGGATGAGGGTTGACTCACGGCCGTTCAAACCACAGCACCCTAAACACAGCAAGCCAGGGTGAAATGCAGTCCTCAGGATTTCATGGATGGGTAGGTACTGTGGCCTTGCCTTTTCCCCAGTTATAATCCTCCCTTTGCGTGAGATCAGAGCTCTTTGAAGAAGGAAACCGTATCAGTCCCCAGGTTGAATCTGTGCTGCGGTGAAGGGAGCTTACCGACCGTGCCGTGCTAGCTGAGGCACTTCAAAACTCTGAACCTCCCTCAGTTTTCTCACCTGAAAAATGGGTTCATAATATCGATCATAGGGTGTCTTCGTGAAAATTAAGTGCGATGGTATTTGTTCAGTACTGAATACAGCGCTCAGAATATGTTTATGCAAGGAAAAGTAGCCACAATCATGTTTGGATTTGGTGTTTGAAGATGAGGATCGAACGTTGGCCCCGCCATCGGCCAGCTGAGCAGTCTTGAACATGGAGCCATCACTCCTTTGTCAAACGGGAACGGGAACGCTGCTACCTAGTCAGGACTGAACTATGACCTTTTTTCTTTTGCCCAGATTCCTTTCTAAGAGGACAGATGAGTCACACCTACAAACAATAAAATCCCACTGAATGGGTATTATTAGCCTGAAATAATGTGATTTACTTTCGTTTTTTTGTTTTTTGTTTTGTTTTGTTTTGTTTTTTTATTTTAGCATATTATGGGGTTACAAGTGTTAAGGTTACATATATTGCCCATGCCCCCCTCCCCCCTTGAGGAAGAGCTTCAAGCGTGTCCATCCCCCAAACGTTGCACGTCTTACTCATTGTGGTTGTATATACCCAACCCCTCCTCCCCCCTCCCCCCTCCCGACACCCGATAAATGTTATTCTTATATGTCCGCTTAGGTGTTGATCCGTTAATACCAATTTGCTGGTGAGTACATGTGGTGCTTGTTTTTCCATTCTTGAGATACTTCACTTAGTAGAATGGGTTCCAGCTCTATCCAGGAAAATACAAGAGGTGCTATATCACCATTGTTTCTTAAAGCTGAGTAGTACTCCATGGTATACATATACCACATTTTATTAATCCACTCATGTATTGATGGGCACTTGGGTTGTGAATTGTGCTGCCATAAACATTCGAGTGCATGTGTCTTTTTCATAAATTGACTTTTGATCTTTTGGGTAGATGCCCAGTAGTGGAATTGCTGGATCAAATGGTAGATCTACTTGTATCGCTTTGAGGTATCTCCATATTGCTTTCCACAGAGGTTGAACTAGTTTGCAGTCCCACCAGCAGTGTAGGAGTGTTCCTCTCTCTCCACATCCACGCCAGCATTTGTCGTTTAGGGACTTTTTGATAAAGGCCATTCTCACTGGAGTTAAGTGATATCTCATTGTGGTTTTGATTTGCATTTCCCTGATGATTAGAGATGTTGAACATTTTTTCATATGTTTGTTGGCCATTATTCTGTCTTCTTTTGAGAAGTTTCTGTTCATGTCCTTTGCCCATTTTTTGATTGGGTTGTTTGATTTTTTTCTTGCTGATTTTCCTGAGTTCTAAGCAGATTCTAGTTATCAGCCCTTTATCAGATGTGTAGCTTGCAAAAATTTTCTCCCATTCTGTAGGTTGTCTGTTTGCTCTCTTGACAGTTTCTTTGTCTGTGCAGAAGCGTTTTAATTTCATTAGGTCCCATTTGTTTATTTTTGTTGCTTTTGTGATTGCCTTTGAGGTCTTCTTCATAAATTCTTTGCCTAGGCCAATGTCTAGAAGATTATTTCCAACATTTTCCTCTAGAATTCTAATAGTTTCACACCTAAGGTTCAAGTCTGTTACCCAGAGTGAGTTGATTTTTGTGAGAGGTGAAAGGTGTGGGTCTTGTTTCAGTCTTCTACATGTGGCTATCCAGTTTTCCCAGCACCATTTATTGAATAAAGATTTTTTTCCCCCAGTGTATGTTTTTGTCTGCTTTGTCAAAGATTAGATGGCTATATGAGGATGGTTTTATATCTGGGTTCTCTGTTCTCTTCCACTGGTCAATGTCCCTGTTCTTGTGCCAGTATAAAGCTGTTTTAATGACTATAGCCTTGTAGTATAGTTTGAAGTCTGATAAATTGATACCTCCTATTTTGTTTTTATTGCCTAGGATTGCTTCTGCTATACGGGGTCTTCTCTAGTTCCATACGAAGCATAAAATTATTTTTTCTATATCTGTGAAAAATGATGATGGTATTTTGATAGGGATTGTGTTGACTCTGTAGGTCACTTTGGGTGGTATAGACATTTTAACAGTGTTGATTCTGCCAACCCATGAGCATGGTATATTCTTCTACCTGTTTACGTCCTCTGCTATTTCCTTCTTCAGTGTTTCATAGTTCTCCCTGTGGTTTACTTTCTAATCTGATTCCTGTACAGCATCACATGAGACATAGAAGCCCCTCTTACCTAACCCAAGCTTCCTAGTGACCACTGTCTTTACTCAGCCATCCTGTCCCCTGACTCCAGGTCTTCAGACAAAGCTTAACTCTTCCAACCAATTGCTAACTAAAGAATCCCTAAAACCCACCCATGGCTTGCAGGCCCACCTCCTTGAGATGTCCCACCTTTTAGGGCTGAGCCCATGTATCAGGTTTATGGTTTTACCTGTGATTCCTGTCCCTATGAATGTATAAAGCCACACTATAATCTGGCTGCCTCAGGCACATTTTTCTCAAGACTTCTTGAGAACTTGTCCCCTGGGCTGTGGTCACACACATTCGGCTCAGAATAAACGTCTGTAAATTATTTTAGAGTTTGGATTTTTCTGTCGACGCTCTGCCACAGGACTTTTGGGAAAACCTGCTAAGATATGAGGATGCAGTATGCAAGTGGCAAAGCGGCCACAAATGCAAGGCGTTGACTTTTATAATGAGGACACTCAGTCCCCGTGCATGAGTGACAGAGAGACTTCCTGGCACTTCCTCTGGGGCTGCTCCGAGCTGCCTGCTGGACACCGGCGTGCTGAGTTGCTGCATCATCCTGCCCACTGGCTCACCCCGGGAAGAGATGCCCTCTCCACCCAGTGGCCAGGAGGCGCCCACTCAGCACTTCTCTGGGCTGTGTTTCTGCTGATTCTCCCCGGACGCCTCTGTCTCTAACAAGCAGGCTGGCCGGGATTTAATTAAGGGTGGAGAGAGTCATGACCTCAGGTGGGCAGCAGGGAGGCCACTCTGTCCAGCCAAATGGAGGCCCTGACACAATCCCAACCCTGGCGTCAGCAGGAGGGAGGACGAGGGAACAGAGCTGTCCCCACCCCCCATCCTCTCGTCCAGGCTGGATGGATGAGGCTGGAACTCCCGCTCTGTCCTAACTTGCTCTGCAAACACTGGCAAGTGACTTTCCTTCTCTGTGCTTCAGTGCCCACTTCTGACATTCTATAATTCCACAAGAACATCCCTGGAAAGGAGTGATAGGAGCAAGCGGAGGCAGGAGGTGGGTGGTGCACAGCACCAGAGGGCTATTGGAGTGAGGACACCAGGTCGCCAACCCTGAAAGCACACAGGAGTTAGCACCAAAGTTGCCTGGGCTGTGGGCTGCACAACTGACTGGCTATATGTTTACTCCGTTACTTAACTTTCTGGAGCTTCGATCGTCTTATTTGTAAAAGCAGTTTGCAAACTCAGTTTGCAGAATCATATGAGAATTAGAAATGATGTATGTAAAGCACTGGCATACAATATAGACTCAAGAAATGATTTGTGTATCTAGTGACTGCTTGCCTACTTAATTATTGTCTACTCCCTGTCTGCCTGTCAATCCATTACCTTTCTTTATAGACGACACTAACGCCGTCCAGTGCACCCATCTGCCAGCAGGGCCTCTCATGGTGGCGGAAGGTGAGCCATCTGGGGGCATGTGTGGGCCTGGGGGTCCGGGTCTCTGCTGAGTGGGAAGATGACGACTGTGGCATTTACCCATTAGCCAGGAGCTTTAAGGGGAGGCTGGCCTCGCCTAGCAGCGCACCACCCTTGTTTTGCCTGGGAATAACAGAATAGAGCCACTAGCAGCGTCCCTGGAGGATGGCCATATGGGCCTGTGATCTTCTCAGTCTGGAAGTAATCATGTGAGTAAATCATAGACTTACTCTCATCTGGAATTTTCCTGGAGTCTCTCCAGCACTGTTTGTCGGGGTACATGGGTCTGACGCCCCAGAAATTGGCCTATTCAACTCCCTCTCCTGCTCCAGCTGGGGAGAGGCCACGCTGTGTGGCAGGTGGGAGTGAGGCTGATGATTCGTACCTGCTCCTCGTGCACGTCAGGTGGGATGGAGGGTGGAGCCCAGTTGGGGCCTGGGGAGCTGTGTGTGTGTCCATTGGCCGGCGTGTGCGTATAGTACGTGAGCACATGAGTGCGAGTGCACGCCCATTGGCTGGTGTTTGTGTGGGCGTGTGAGTGTGTGTCCACTGGCCAGGGTGGGAGCAGCCCTGTGTGTGAGCAGAGAAGGGAGGAGGTGTTGGCCTGAGGCCGTGAGCATCTGTGAGCACGTACACGAGGGGGGAGCATTTGAGACTGTCTGCCCTTGCAGGGTCCCACCAGGCCCTGCGGGATCTGGGCTCACCCCCTCTCTGCCCCTCCTCCCACACCCCGCCCTGCGCTCAATGATCTGCTCAACCACCTTGGCCTCCGGTGGCTCCCCTGAAGCTGGAGCCCTGGGGACTTTGCCCTGGCTGTTCCCTTTGGCTGGGGCGCGCTTCCCACACTGCGTGTTGGGCTCACCTCCTCCAAGTCTTTGCTCAGTCTTGCCTTCTCGGGGCAGCCTGCCCTGCCGCCCTGTCTAACACTACAATTTACCCACCGCTGAAGCACCCCGCCCCGTCCTGCCCTGTGGTTTCTTTTTGCGCGGCCCTTACCACCTCCCAGCACCGATGTCATTTACTCCCTCTCTGTGCCTGATGCCCATCCCCCATGAGGACCAGGCTCTCTGGTAGCTTTGCTCACTGACTGATGTGTCCCGAGCACCCAGAAGGGGAGCATTTATTCGACCACATATTTGCCTCAGCTTTCTCATCTGTAAAATGGGCACGATCACAGAAGCCATCCACTCTGTAGGGCTGTTGGACAGATTAGATGAATGAATGTTAAAAGCACTGAGACTAGAGGGCGGCACACGGTTCAATAGATGTTTCCTATCATTACCAAGCTCCGCCGCAGCCTGCAAGCAAGGATAGCACGAGTGATCTGCGTGAAGGACTCAGCACGGTGGCAGTCACCCCGGGGTGACGGTGCCTGGTAAACACTTCCCGGCCCATTCCTGCTCCATCCCTTAAAAATTCACAGGAAGGAAAATTCCCTGACCTTCCTGAGCCATGGGAACCCATGTTTTGGGGCCCCTTTTGAGTTATCAGTAAATGTATTATCTTGTTTTGTTTTTTAAATCAAGGGAGGAAGCCAGTGAGCCCTCCCCCTGCCCGGCCCTGGGCCCCATAGGTGGTTAACAGACTGTGACTGACGAGGACATCTTCTGACGGATCAAGGCAGCTCAGACCCTGCAGGGCTTGGGGCACGGTCCTGGAGTCTCACGCCCAGATTCCTCTCCTAGCTCTGCAGCCCCTAACAGGCTTTGTGGCCGGGGCAGCTCCCACCCCTGCTCTGGGTCTCTGCCCCTCTCCTTCCTCTGCATGGGGAGGCAAGAGGAAGAAATGGAATTAGACCACTTCTTAGGTAATTTCCAGACTCCTTCATTCTTCCAAGAAATTTCCGTGGAGACCTATGATGTGCCAGGCATTGCTCTGGGCACGGGGGGACAGCAGTGACCCCAGCGACACAAGTCCCTGCCTAGTGGAGCTGACATCCTTGGCGGGGAAAGGGCGGACAGTGACCTATTGGGTAGCTAGGCGGTGGCCTGCGCCATGGCGGGAAGGAGCAGTAAAGCAGGTGAGAGCGCAGGGAGCACGTTGGGAGTTGGGGGCGCCCAGCTTTAAGTGGGTGCTCGGGCACAGCCTCTCCCAGCAGGCGACATCTGAGATGGGGAGATCTTACGTTCTGGGGCGCTACGAAGCTCAGTGATCCTTAGCGCTGCTGTATTCCAGAGAGAGCACTGTTTGGGGTCCCCGGAGCCCCTTCTCATCCTTTTCTCCATCTCTGCACTCACTGATCCCCAGCCGCCACCGTGGGTGACGTGGCTGCAACACAGATCAGCCAAATCCCCAGGAGTAGGGGGTGATTCACCGCCGTCTTTATTCACGTTCCGGCATTTCTCAGCTCCCGTGGCTATTATGGAATAAATACGACCTTTTATTCTTCACTTTGCTTAAGACTCAAGGTCAACAGCCCAGCTGTGATCTACCGGCTGCTGTCTTCACTGGACGTCCCCAGGCCGGGAGGCCGCACGGCTGTCGGACATTCATGACACCATCCCCCAGACCCGCCGCCTGCCCCTCGGTGCTGGGCCCGGCCTGGCTCGGCCTCGCTCGTCCTGGGGGACGATGGCTCATGGAGGGCAGAGCCCAAGCCATGAATCTCCCCTCTCCCCCCCAAGCCCGCCCGTCACTAGGCTGAACTGTGACGGGGTTTCATTTCAGTCTGGGAGGAGGCGGCGACGGGAGGCAGAGTAGCCGTGGTTCAAGTGGCGAGTTATAAATTAGAATGCTGAAGACACGGCCATCGCTTTTCCCCGCATGGAGAAAGGGCAGAAGGCCCGCGCCAGCCTGCCTGCCGCGATGGGCTCCTCCAGGCCCTCTCAGCAGCGGCTTCCTCTGGCTTCAAAGAACAGACAGCACCAGCACTGCCGGAAGTTCTCCCGCTCGTCTAACCGAGAGCCCACCGGGAGCACTTCCCGTTTCCTCTTGTTTCTCCTGATTGTGGGCTGGTTCACATTGCCCCTGGCTCCTCCTGGTAGTTCCGAGTGACAACAGGCTGGTGTTTTCCGGGGTTGTTTGTTAGATCAGGTGACTCGGCAGGTGACAATGTAGAAGGGAATGACATCACTGGCCTTTATTTTGAGGACATCACCTGTGCCTCCCAAACTCCCATCTCACTCCTCTCCCTCCTAACTCGTGTCCTGGGAGGACGAGGCGTGGCCGGGAGCTCGAGGGGCTGAGGTTTGAATTCTGGCTCTGCCATTCCCTAGCTGGGGGGCCTTGGGCAGCTCACCTGCCCTCTGTGACCCCGAGATTCCCCATCCTGTGAATCAAAACAGCAACACCTGCCGCCCAGGGCGGCTGCGACGGCGCTTGGCACAGGTGCTGGCTGTGCATTGTCCAGGCCTCAAGGTGCAGACCCTGGAGCCAGCCTGCCTGGCTCCAAAGCCCAGCTGGGACGCCGCAGGCAAGCTTCTCAACCAGCTTCTGCCTCGGTTTTCTCATCTGTAAAATCAAGATCATAACGGTACTTTCTCGGTCAGGACGTTGAAAGAATTAAGTGAGCTGATAAACAGAGACCACTCAGGGGAGTACTGGCATGGAATAATTTCCCAGAAAGGTTGGCTCTTATGATTCCATCATTGTTGGGGGAGAAACCACCTGTTTTTACTTGGTACTTTTGACCGAATTCCATCAATTGGCCTCATGATTTATAATCCACTTATTTCCAACCAAAGATACGAGATGACTTGCAACACAAAAACACATAAAATGAGACAAGTACAATCTGTCGATGTTTTATTGGAGATCAAAAGTCAATAAAAAGGGTTGAGCTGGACGGCCGGGCTCCCCAGGATGGGTGACTGTGACACTCAGGCTCTAACTTTGGTTATGAGCCCCACGTGACCACAGAGGAGCCCGGACCACTGTCTCCGGAGAACAGCAGAGGGAGGGGGGGCAAGGTGGCCAGAACAACGTGACGTCATGGGCGGCTCTGTTAGGGGGCCCTGTGTATGTGGAAGTGACAGGGAGGGCAGAGGCTGCCTTCAGATGGGGATGTCACCAGCTGGAGAGGGGCTTTCCCATCCTCTTTGTTCCGGATAGGCTCCGTCCAGTGTACTGCCCACTGCTGGGCCCTGCACGGGCAGAGAGGCTTCAAAAACCTGCTGCGGATTTGAGGCAAGCGACCAGGGGTTGTGCCACAGGACACACCCCAGGCCTCGTCCTGCTCCAGAGACAAGCGAACGTGGCAGCCTTTACCTGCGAGGCCTCTCATTCCTCTCCACTGATTGAGTGAGACCTTCTGGGTCACCTCCTCCAGGAAGCCTTCCCTGACCTCCCGGGGCTGGGTCAGTCCCCCAGGACCTGCTCTCCACTTATACTTGCGTAGCACTTATCACATCCGTAGCTACCGAACCAGTGAGCGTCTCCGTAGTTGTTTGGTGCTTGTCTCCCTGGGGGGTGCGAGCTGCAGGAGGGCGAGACTGCCCTGCTCGCTCCGCCTCCCCCTGCGCAGCCCAGACCTGACGTCGTGAGCACAAAATAGACACCTCTAGACCGACTAAAGGTGAAGGCGAGCATGGAGGCAGGTGGCGGGGGCGGATGCTGAATCGGAGACAGTAGCCTTGGGTGGACCATGAGAATTATCTTCAAAAATTAAATGGATCCATTGTGGAAGTAAATCAGTTTTATTCCTGGTGAAGATCGAGGCAGACTCTAAGGAAGGGAGGTGGAGGGAGATGGATTATGGGCCTGTAATGAGGAGAAACCTTTTGGCCAGTGGCACCTGCCAGCAATGTGGGCTCTTGGAAAAGAGGAGGGGGAGGTTTCTTGTCCCTGGAAGTTGTTCCCCCACAGGGCCAGCCAACACCTCGAGGAGGTGGTGGGAATGAGGAGGGATGGGTAGCAGGCCTGGTGGGCACCACACAGAGTCACAAAGAAAGGAAGGGGTTGGCCTGGATGACCTTGAACTGACCTTTCTCACTCTAAAGTTTTTTTTTTAGTCTGAGAATAGCAAGAATTTTAAAGACAAAAGAACTGAGTTCAAGATAGCTGCAATGAATACGCAGCTGGAATGGTCCCAAGGACTTTGGTTCTGCCCTTCCACCCCGGGCTCTCTCATACCCTTGGCAACATGTCCACACGGGGGAAATGGGCTTTGAGACAGCCCATTTGAGGACCCTCCTGACTCGCTTCCTCCTGCTGCTGCTCGGGCTGCCACTGTGCCCTCCATCGGGTCAGCCTCCCCTGTTAGCCAGTCCCGGAGGAAACCACTTCAGCATCTCCCAGGTATCTGCCCATTATAGCTGCAAAGAAGTGCATTTCTAATGGCGGATTTAAACTCTCTGATCTGTGAAGGAAGTGTGTTTAAAACAGGGTCCTTTTCCTACGCCCATTCTGGGCAGTGTGGGGAAGAGTAGGGCTTGGGTCTAAACCCAGGCGCTCCTGCTTTCCTGGCCTGGGGAGGCAGCCCCCACCCTACGCACTCTTGCCGCAGGATGGAAGGTTCCTTTCGGCCCCCGAGGGAAAGGGCTGCTGAGCACCAGCCAAGCCCACCCGGGAATTTTCAAAGCCTCCCTGCCCCACGCAGCCCTTCCTCCTAGCAACAGTCAGAGCTTCAGGCGGAGAGCAAGGCAGCCTTGGGAAGCAGCCTTGGCACGGGCTCACACGCAGTGGCGTTTTGACGGGTGGTAAAAATATCTCTCTGGTGTTCAGTGCTGGCCGCCGCCGCTGCCGCCATCGCGGCTTCTAAGACCCCGTCTCCACGCCCAGTGCCTCGCAGCCTCTCCAGCTGTTGTGCCCGCCTCAGGGGACAGCCCGGTCACCAAGCCCTTGACCACGGGCCACCCTTACAGCCCGCAACTGCCACCTTCATGGCCAGGGCCAGGCACCAGCAGAAACGCACTTAAGGGCCACTAGAGAAGGTGATTTATTATCAGAAATACTGCAGCGCACGCCTAATGAGCTAATTAAACGGGAACATAAATAATTGCTCCCTTCCAGAGTAGGAGGCTGGGGGTTGGGCGCGGGGGCGATGCCTGCCGAGGAGCCGGGGCGGCGACGGGGTGAGGGGCCTGCCCCGCACGGGGACTCAGCCCCTCCGCTCCGCTCGGGGCCGCCAGCTGGGCCTCGGTGAGGTTCCCGGGCCAGGCAGACACAGGCCCGAGCATCCTGCCAGAAAATTCGTCACAGCGTGCTGCTTTGTTCCCTGCCCAAGCGTTTCCTGCCTGGTCACACACCCACGTGCCCAAACAGGCAGGGATGGACGAGGCCCTTCTCCCATCTTACGGGTGTGGACATTCAGGGCAGGAGGTCTCAAGTCACCGCTAAGACGCCTGCAACCATCCTGGCCTCCCTGCTTCCGCCCCCGCCCCCTGCAGCAACCAGAGTCTTGTGTCTTAATCGCATCGTGCTGCTCAGGCTTTCAGTCTCCCTAGCGGCGCCCATCTCATTCAGGATCAAACCCACGGCCTCACCACGGCCCCCAAGGGCTCCATGACCCAGCCCTGCCCAGTCCTCTGATGCTGCGGTCCCCACCCCTGGGCCGCGGACCGGTAGTGGTCAGAGGCCTGTTGGAGACTGAGCTGCAGCTCTCTGCTCCCCTATTCATGGAAAAATTGTCTTCCGTGAAACTTAGGAATGGGGGGTGCACGGCAGGGGGTGAGGTGCAGGCGAGCAAAGCCGCACTGCATTTGCAGCAGGCCCCCATTGCTCACATCGCCACCTGAGCTCCGAGACCCCCTTCCCCCGCCCCCCATCTGCGGGAAAGTTGTCTTCCACGAAACTGGTCCCTGGTGCCAAAAAGGTTGGGGACCACTGTTCTAGTGCATTCCCTGCCACTCTTTCTCCAGATGCGCCAGAGTCCTTGCTGCTTCTCCAGCAGGATAAGTACATTCCTACCCCAGGGCCTTTGCATGTGCTGTTTCTCCTGCCTGGCTCGCTCTCCCTGCATTCAAGTCTCTGCTCTGATGTCACTTGTTAGCAAGGCTATCCCTGACCACCCCTATAAAATAGCACCCCTCTAGTCTCTGTCCCCTTGCACTGCTTATTTTTCTTTCCAATGCACAGTTTTAGATTTTTGTCTCTCTCCCCCATGAGAATGTGAGCTCCTTAAAGACAAGGACGTTTGCCCATCTCTTCCCAAACATGGGAAGAGATCTTGGCCAGACGATAAATATTTGTTGGCTGATGAAATGAATATCTGGTTCTAAACCCAGAGTCTTCCTCACCACGGTCATTCCTCCCCTCAGAACTGGACCCTGGCTCCCCCCACCAACAGGGGGAAGCCCGAGGCGATCACAGAGCACTGGCTGTGGAGCTCCAGCTCCACTGCGGGACGTTGCAAGTCACATCACCTCCCTTCTTAGTCCATTCGCCTTGCTGTAAAGGAATAGCCGAGGCTGGGCGATTCGTACGGAAAACAGGTCTCTTTGGCTCACAGTTCCGCAGGCTGCACAAGAAGCACGCTGCTGGCGTCGACTGAGGGCTTCAGGGAGTTTCTAGTCCTGGGGGAAGGCCAAGGGGAGCAGGTGTGTCACATGGCGACAGAGGGGCAGGAGAGAGGAGGAGGGGCCAGGCTGCTCAAACAACCAGCTCTCTCCCGAATAAAGAGAACTCACTCATTCCACGAGGAAGAATCGAGACAGTCATGCAGGACCTGCCCCAAGGACCCCAGCACCCCCCACCAGGCCCCACCTCCAACACTGGGGATCAAATTTCAGCACGCGATTGGAGGGACCAAACTTCCAAACTCTACCTCTCCCCATGGCCCAGTCCTCATCTGTCAAATGACAATCAAGGGTCACACTTCACCCACGGAACATCTTTACCACAGTGGTAGGGCCCGGTAAGCACAGCTGCAGTGCGTGACATTCACGGCCACCCACCCACCCGGCCGCCTTCCGGCCTGTCTGAGCAAACCTCCTATCACTGCCCCAGAGCAGCGGTTCTCAAAGTACGGCCCCCAGACCTGCAGCGTCAGCGGCCCTGAGAGAACATGCTAGAAATGCAGATTCTCAGACCCACGCCACCACACCTGCTGAATCAGACACGCGGGGGCGGCGTCCTGCACCTGTGTGTTAGCAAGCCCGCCGGGGGGAGGGGGGTTCTCACCGGCGCTCAGGTTTGGGACCCTCTGCCCCAAGACAGCCTTTCTGCCAGGAAAGTCAAGGGTGGCAAATTGAGTTGCCGGTCCTATTTCTTTACTTGCCTGTGACAAAACAGCACACACACAGCCCTGTCACCCTTGACAGTGAGGTAAGTGCATTGCCCGAACCTTGACCTCGGCCACGTAACTTGCTGCGGCCGGTAGGATTCTGCAGATGTGACACCAACGGAGCCGGACATTTGTTTCCGCACTTGGGCTCACCCTCCTGCAATTGTGCACTTGCCATGACTGGAACATACCCAGAACATAGCCACTGTCCCTCCCCCAGGGCTCCAGAACGAGATACGCGGGGAAGATGTAAGTCGGGCCTGGAGCCTGAAGCCAAGCGCAGCCCAACTCCAACCAGCGTGCAGGCCCATGACTGCATTAAAGAAGACTCAACACGCGTGGTGCTAAGACACCTAGAGTTCGAGGCTGTCATGCCGCAGGACTGTGGCGGCGGCTGACTGAGGCATGGGGCCCTCACAGGGCCTGGACTGGGCCTGACCAGTCCCGCCTCTGCCTCTCTCCTCACTGGTTCCAGCTAAAACAGTCGCCCCTTCCCTCTTCCTGCCAAGGCCCACCTTGGCCCAGGACACGGCTCACACTTCACGTCACTTCCCTGCTCCTAGAGCCCCCGAGTCCCCCGGAGTACACTCCCCCCTGCCCAGGAATGCGCATTGCCTCCAGTTAGCTCAAGACAAAGCTCAAGCGACAGACTGCACCAAGAAATCCATTTACAGTTTAACCTTTTAGGGGGCTGATCACTAAACTGAAAAGCTCCTTAACCTGGTGCCACCACTAATTGCCTAGTTGGAAGGTTCAGTGGTTAAGGTCTCAGTGAGGCCCCATCTCCTGACAGGACCCCGGGGCGGTGGAAGCCCCACGGCCACAGAATGGCTCGGAGCCCGTCCTGGCAGCCCACCCAGGCTAGACACAGCTCTCCTTGGTAGACAGTTATCGAGTCCACCCGTCCACACCGCACGCCCACGCGGCCAGCCTTGCCTTCACCCCGCGGTGGCTCCTCACGTCCTGTGGCTCCGTGCCACGCTTCCTGCTCCCCTCCCCGCCCCGCCTCGGAGACTCTGAGGATGACGGGCGCTAATTTGACGTCTCATCTGAACCCTCCTGTCACCCCCAGGGCGCCCACTCCTGCCACACGCGCACGGCGGACCACAGGCCTAATTGGCAAGCACCGAGACACCCCCTGCACCGCTCGGCGTCTCTGTCGCCGAGAAGAGAAGAGAGCAGGCTCGGGGCGGCAGAAGGGCGGCCCCATCAGCTCCCTGCCCAGGCTGGCCTCAGCCACCGACAGGTACCGGCTCCTGGGAGCAAGTGGGCAGGTGCCAGCATTTTAATGACGATGACAATGCTCTCGCCCATGCAGCTCTGGCCGTTGTAGCCTCGCCCACAGCCACTCGCCTCTTCCAAACTCCCGGCAGAGGCCTGGCTCTGTCTGGTGGGAGGCAGGTGCCTGAGCGATGCCCTCTCTCTGCGGCCCCCGCCCTGCACTGGGGAATCGCTGAGGCAGCAGCTGGAGTCGGGGGGAGGACTTCTAGGGGCTCTGCAAAGGGGTTGAGTCATCCGGGAGGTCGGTCCCTGTCTTGGTTTAGGCTTCCCCGAAGCAGACCCCGAGACGAGACGTTGAGCACCTGCAGCTTATTTCGCAGGGGCCCAGGAAGCTCTGGTGAGGACGAGGGGAAGGAAGTTGACACAGGGCATTTTGCTAAGCAGCTGGGGCTCAGCCCCGCTGGGGAGCTCTGGGAGAGAGCACAGGACCTGCCCCGGCGCCATCTTCCCCTCCTTTTCCCAGGGGCAAGGAAGCCGGGGTACAGATCCTCCCCCTCTGTCACAGGCCCAGGGCTGCCCTGGGGCCGCCGTGGGTGGGGCGTGGAGGGAAAGTGTCCGGGAGAGAGCGCCGGCAAACCCGGAGCAGGGAGCCACACAGGAGGGTAGTGCCAACAGCCACTCAGTCCCTGAAGCTCACCGAGCTCCCATCCAGCCCTGGACGCCTCCCTCTGGAACTCCCCGACACAATGACAGAAACAACACTGGGACTGGGAAAAGCCCTTGCAGTCAGATCTCTGCTACTAGAAGCCCTTCCTACTTTACAAAAGGTCCTCCTTTCATGCTTGCCATCTCCTACCAATTTCACAGCCACCTTGTGCGGTAGACAGGACAGTTACTTGCTGCCCATTCAGCGGCTGAGAAGGCTGAGGCTTAGACAAGGAGAGAGAGGGGAGATAAGAGAGCCCGTGCCCGAGCCCCTGATCCCGTCCTCCTGGCATTAATCACTCAGGCTCCATGCGGAGTGATGAGAACGGCTCCAGCAACTGCGATGCACGTGGCGTTGTGTTTCCCAAGCGTTTGCACAAACGTTCCGTCTCTGGCGATAACCCCGCAGAGAAGAGATCTGTCTTCCGGTGTCATGGGTGGAGCAAAGTCTCAGACAGGTGAGATGAGTCGTGCCTGGCAGGCTGGGGTTGAACGCAGGTCCCCAAGCTTCTTCCCTCACCAGAAGTTGAGAGACCAAACCCCTAGCTGTGGATGGACATCTGTGTCTACCAGTGCTGCCCAAACTCCCGACGTCACTGGGCACGGTGGCATGACGCTGGATGCACATCAGAATCACTAGGGGACCCTCCAAAACACGCGTGTCCAGGCACCAGCCCCAGCTACTCAGAATCTCTTTCTTGGCTGGGGGATGCAACTCCTCCCCCCACCCCGTCCGCTATGGGGCAGAACGGAGCCGGGTCCTGTGGACACGCTTGGGAAAGTCCAGTGGTCAGATGAGTGTCTGGTGTGTTCGGATGGCCACCACCAGCACTGTCCCCAGGTCCTCATGCCCTCCCTCTGCAAACCTTCTTTGGTGTTTTCCTGGTATGGAATAAAAGATATCCCCACCTCCACCTCCACCTCCAAACTAACCAAACACACGTAAAATTAACACGGGGACAGTCCTCTGGTTCTCTCTTCCTGGAGAGGGAAAGTCTCACTTCAGAAGAGAGGGGTACTAGTCGCATGCTGTAATCTTTTCGCTGCTGCTAATTATTCTACCTTCACAGCTGTCTCCAGCCAGAACTTTTGCAAAGGGAGGAGGGAATGACGCTTGGAGAAATTAGTCACCTCTGAACAGATGCCCTGAAGGGTTTTGAATCTGAGTGGTGTCACCTTCTCAAGCAGAGCGAGAGGTACAGGATGAGAAGACAGTGATAGGATGTGAGACACTCTCAGGGGTGCCCTGACAAATATCTCCCCTAGTCACAAGCCTCTTGTGGGTTTAAAAACTCTACCATTAGAGATTCACTCCTTTGGGTCTTTCGGAGCTCCCAGTTGAACTGCAAATATTTCTGAAAGGGGTTATACCTTATACCTTGATACTTTTAAACATTATCAAATCATTTTCCAGGGTTACAGCTCTCTTGGTTTTGACAGATGGAGACACAGGCAGCCTGGGGAACTGGGACAAGAAGAGGGGTCCGAGAAGGGAAACTGATCAGGCTCTCAATAAAAATGCATACTTACTGGTACCCAGTACTTCATCGTTGACCGTGAAGGATGCTCTTTCAAATACATGATATCATTCAGTCCTCACCACTATCCTATGGAATATGTGGAAAGGAACCTCTGTTCCCATTTTACAGATGAGAAAATGAAGACTGAGAGCAGTGGAGTGCTTTGCCCATGGTCCTAGGACTAGTAAATGATGGAGTTGGGGTACAAACCCAGGTTGTGGAAATACTAGCTGCCTTTCTATCTTCTGTATATTACTGGGGTTACATTGTGCTTAGCTTTAAAAAAAAAATCTGCATTTATCAGCCTCCTTTGTAGAATTCTGTGGCCAATGAGATGTGAGCAGAAGTTACTGGGTGGGGCTTCTGAGAAACCTCCCATTTTGCCTTTTGCCCTCTTCTTTTCATCTTGTCTGCTGCATACAAGGGAGATGTGATAGCTAGAGCTCTAGCAACCATTTTGTACTATGAGGTGGCCTTAAGGACAGAAACTGTGTGCTGAGGATGGCAGAGCAGAAAAACAGAAGGAGCCCCCAGTGATCGTGCTACCCAGAAAACCCAACCTACTCTGCCTTCAACTGGACTTCTTTTACACGAGGGACCTAAAAACCCTTATGAATTTAAGTCGTATTAGGTTGAGTTTTCTGTTCATCCTAATTGCCACCCTGCACTTCTAACTCCAGATTCATTTTTCACTGTGATGTCTCTAGTAACTTTGTTACTTCACAGTGGCTCACCTGGTAAGTATGGAACTCAGAAATCTTCATCCTGCCCATGTTTTCTGCTGGCTGTTCCCAGGCGGCTGAGTGGAGTAAAGGTTCTCACTGGCACCCCTGTTCCCTGTTTGCTCCAACGTTGCTGGGACTGACTGAGTCTCAGCTACAACTGACAGGGAAAATCCCTGCGGACTTCCAGCATGTTACCCCAAACTTCCCAGAAAGAGAAGTTATAGTTGGCGCCCCACACCCCGAGTCTCCGGCCTTAACGGAAACTCTCTGTGTCCTGAGACAGAGGTGGCCCACGGCATGGCACATGGCATGGCGGAAAAGGCCCTGGATACAAGAGATGACATTTCCTAAGTCTTTGGGAAACTTTGGGGAAATCTACTCAACTCACTTGAGACTGGTTTTACCATCCATACAATGGGCACAAAAGTATTTGTGCTGTCCATGCCCACTTGCAGACATCATGTTTCAGTAGTTAATGAAAAACATTGGAGAGATATAAAGTGCAAGGAAGGCTGGTTTCGGTTTTGGCTCTGCCCAAGGAGTTGCCTTCCCTCCCCATCTGCCCTAATTTCCTCCTTTTTGCCTTTCTCCTCCTCTGCCTGTGCCGGCTTAACCTGCTCTTTTAGGACAATCCAGATTGTCTGGGGAGGCAGCTGAGTCAAAGAACCTTCTCCCTGCCTGGGTGGCAGATCCTGTCCCTGGCATAACCCCTCTTCCTTGAGGGAACACCTGTCCCTGGCAGCCCCAGATCCTGAGACACTGGTTCATTAGTAAGTTTCCTTCCACCTCGTGGTAGAGACGTCTGTATTTTCATGGGGAGGGGGCACAGCTCCACCAAGGTGTTGACTGGTAAGGCCCCGATGGCGTGGCGTGGAAACTGGCTGGCTCTGCCCTTTCGCCCTTCCCCCAGACGGGAGACAGAGCAACAAAGACGTGCCCCGCCCCCGCCCTGCAAAACTCAGCAGGACAGTCCAGTTTCCCCAGCATGCAGCAGGGTGCCTGCAGAGAGGGCCGGGTGTGTGTGTGGGGTCTTTCTTCTCAGCCCCTCACCTCCCTCCATGGAGGGCGGCAGCGTAGCAAGCCTGGCAGAGCAGGGCCGCATCCTGACGAGCTGTGTTGTAGGAGCGGCCCGCCTGGGGACCATTCCAACATCATGCCTGGTGACAGATGTTCCTGACAACTCTTAAAGACAAGTGTTTGTGAATGTCGCTTGGGCTGATAATGACATGCAGGGTACTTAACTCTCCGTGTCTCGCCGAGGATGAAGCCAGGCTGGGATGGGTTGCTGCTGTCTCCGGGAGGCAGAGGAGGCCCCTCCCTGTCTGACCGCACTCTGCAAGCCTCCCCCTGCCCCTGTTTCCTCCCCTCCCCTCTGCCACTGTACCCGCTAATGCTGGCGCCTTCCTGAAAGGGCAGGCCCTGGCCTTGAGGGCGTGACTGCCAGCTTTCCCCAGCCACATAGGACAGAGGCCTGGCCCCACGCGCAGTCTGTCTGTGTCCGGGTGCCCCAGTGCCTGGCTGCAGGGCTCATCCGTGTGCACTCCGGAAGCCAGACGCTCTGGGAGGCCAGCCAGAGCCATCGGATAATCGGGAAGCTTATCATCTGATAAAAGGTCAAGACACAACTTCATAGCCTGTTTCAGATCCTGCTGAGTTACCCAGGTCGGGGTTACCCACACCTCTGCTTCTTCCTGGCAGGTGGACTAGAGCCTGGTGTGCTCAGATGCTGCTCACAGCTCCTCGGGGTTTCTGTGGGACTTTGAGGGGGGTCATTGGTGACCTGCCCATGACCCGTGTCCAGGTCTGGTTGGATTCTCTGAGCCACTGCCGAGGTATTTTCCTCTGACCTCCGGCCCTGGGGCTCAAATGCCTATGTGCCAGGGCGCCCCAGCCCTGGGAGGCGCGATGCCATGGTGGCCCCAGCTGGCAACGGCAGGTGGATTGGGCAACTGTAGAAGCCATATCATCTTGGTCATGGGATTATGAAAGTCGTAAGTGGAGCCATAGACTGTAGGGACTGGGGTCATCTAAGTTGAATGCTTCCCCTCCTGCCCGTAGTCAGGCTGGCTGCTCACCGTCCCTAGGATGGAGTCAGCCAGGCTCCGTGGAGCCCTTTTGGTACCAGCAGCTCACTGCTTTGTGACAGCTCTTACTAATCCTGCTGTTGGGCAGCTTTGCTGCTCACTGCCAATCTGTCCACGTGACCAAGTGTTGACTCAGTAGCCATTGTGGGCCGAGACTTACTAAATGCTAGGGCCACGGAGATCAACACACGTGGACACCACGTGCCGGAGAGGAGGACAGACACGAAGCCGGATCATCTCATAGCCAGATGGAGAGCGATGAAAGAGGTATATAAAGCTATTGCTGTTGGAATTTTTTTCTTTTAATGGGCCGATGCCTTCTTCAACACGTGAGCGTGAGTATGTGTGTGTCTCTCTCTCCACCCACAAATTCCTCGAATAAGTTGAAGGCGTTAGGACTTCTTTTCTAAGTCTTCTCATCTCAGGATAAACTTTCTCCATCTCACACGCACTCCCAGAATCCCATTCTCATCAACTGCCCTCTGGATACACTGCAGTTTGTAAACATGAGTACCAAGACTATGCCATCCTGGATTAAAGATATTACCGCCCTGTTCTGACCAGCTTTAGTGACTCAGTGGAACCATCACCTCCTTTGGTGTCAACACTAGTCTTCTGCTAACACAACTAAAGACTACAGGAGTCTTTCAATGGCTCCATCACTTTGTGGCCGTGATGTTCTAGAGATCAACTGCAACCCCGAGCGTTTGCACACAAAATTCTAGTCAAGCCATATTTTCCTCACCTTGAACTTGTGCACTTACAATTGATTCCTCGAACCACAGTGAAGATAAATAGATAGACAGATGGAAAGATCCATGGACTTGGCAATTTGCCAAGCACACTTTCCACATGGTTATCTATGTAGGTTAGAAAACACACCGAACAGGACAGAAATGGGGGCAGACACTGAGGCAGAAGCCAAAGGTTTTCTAGCATGTTCACATCAATTTATTAATTAACTTGGTATTTGGACAGTCATGAGTCCACTCCATCCACTTACGTTTCTCCATTTTTTCTCCCAGACAGCATGAGGGTTTGTCAAGCGTCCTGTGCAACTGTGACATGTCCCATTTATGGTAGTGACTCACAGCTGGTGGAAACTCCTAGGACATTTTCCAAGTGTACCTGTCACCCCAGCGATGCCGGTGCACTTCCCCCACGGAGCGGGGGGGGGGGGGGGGGGGGGGGGGGGGGGGGGGGGGGGGGGGGGGGGTCGAGTAGAGAGTCGCTGAGCAAGGAGGGATGTCCCTGAGGAGCGCTGCCCTCGTGAATGACAAGTGGGCAGATTTAAGGCTGAGACTAAGGCCCGCAGCCTCTCCTGGAGGCATGGCTTCATAATTAGGCAGGATTTGCCCCTACTGAACCCACGTTGGGTCAGCATTCTTTCCCGAGGGTTCACAGCCATCCACGTCGAGAAAGTCTTTCTAGAATTTCATAGGGATTCCACATCCGGCCTAGCACACTAACCTTTATGAAGTTTATTCTTTGACGAGCAGAGTACCTGCCCTTTTCCCATCTTAGGCATCTGTCTGTTCACACTATCTCGGGATCACCACCACAGACTTACAAACCTCGTCTGCCTGTTTCCCGAGTCCCTACCGACCTGTGTGTGACCCACTGGGGCCTGGGGACCAGAACCCAGGTATGGTACCGTGATGCACGTCTGCTGGGCTTCAGCATCCTTCTCCGCGGGATCGGCCCTGTCCTTCCCGGGCGGGGGCTCTGGGCAAACGCACAAGCTGCCCGGATTCAGAGTCCGTCTCCGCCGCGTACCCACGGTCGAATGCCTTGGGCGAGTTTCTCATATGTGCGGTGGAATAATAGTTTTCGCCTCCTCGGGTTTGGTGAGAAGGAAAGGAGTCAGCACACATAAAACCCTCAGAGCGGTGCCCAGCCCGAGTCACCTGGGTTGGTGCTGTCACCGCTCCTGCCGTGGCTGCTGTCGGCCTTGCCGGGGAGACCGAGGCGGGAGGGGAGTCGCAGGCTCTGCCTCTTGTCTGCCTCTCACGGCAGCCTCGTTCCCAGCCGGCATTTTCTCTTCTGGCTACGAACATGAGCTGAAACAGCGCTTTGTGACTGCTTCTTGCTCTCTTTGCACCGTGCGTGCTCCTCTTTAATATTCGCCTTCAGACCCAGGCCTGTCCCCGCTTCTCTCACACACCTCCCTGTTGGCACGGGGCCACGCTGCCCACTGCTGTCTCTTCTTTCTAATGGGGGCAATTCGTTTTCTAAAACCCCAGGGTCTTTCTTAGAGCCTCCTATTTCTCTCAAGCCACATGCCCTTTTACAACGGTGGGTGGCACGACCACAGTGGCTGAGACCGGGAGCCAAAGCCAAAAGCCTGGGTTTGAATCACAGCCCGGCCTCTCTCTGGCTGTGTGGCCTTGGGAGAGGTTTCTAGAAAAATTCTCCTGGCCTTTTATACTTCTTGGCATGTCGAGAAGGATTAAGTGAGATTCTGCCTACAAAACACACAGTAGGCTTGCAACGATAGTGACTGCTGTTACTATTACCTGGGTACAGACTCAGGCTTGCCTTGTGATGTACAGTTTTGGAGGTTTGTCTTCTTGCAGAAAAGACTGAATTAGATATCTAATCTTCCTCTTCTGTTTCCTTCCCCAGGATGGTGGACCAGACAAGGGTGTTACTCTCTACGACTATTACTCTCGCTGCCACTGCTACTACCGCTGATGACAATAACCCACATTTCTTGAGTGCTTACTAGGTACCCACACTGTTGGAAGAATTTTCTCTGCTGTATCTCTTCCAAGTTTCATGGCCAGCCCTAAGAGGAAGTCACCATCGTCAGCTGCATTTTTTTTTTATTGTGAGGTTTCTGATGTTTCTGCTTTATTTATATTTATAAATCTAGCATCTCCAGGTTCTCAATCACCAAACAGAAGCAGTCTCAGTTCCCGCCTTGGCTGGCTGCCAGAGCTCGTCCCCAGCCCTCCCCGCCCCTCCCAGTACTTTTGAGACCCCCTGGGCGTGGCCCCACGTTGGGGACTTTAGCACGTGGCCTCCTTGGTGCCGGTGCCTGCCCCGTCGCACGCTGCGTTTCTCCGCGCCCCACGCCTGTGCGAGCCTCAGAGCTTGTAGCTTCTCGTCTTCACACTTTTTAGCAGAGTCAAGACCACATAATAAATTCACGGGTGAAGAAATATACTTATTTTCAAAAGGTCAGCCTCACAAGTTATCAAAGAAATGCAAATTAAAACAAGTGCCATTTTTCACCTCTGGAATTGGCAGAGATGAAAGTAATTATATATTCAGTATTGACAAAAACTGTGGTCCAAATGGGCACTTCCACTAGCGAGAGGGTAAATAAATATTTATATGCCATGTATAAAGATTACAATTTACTCATAAGCCGGTAATTCACCTTCTAGGAAAATATGCTAAAATCACTGAAGTTCCACAAATATATTTATGCACAAAAATATCCATCACTATTACTTTTAATATTGAAAAATGGGAAACCACATGAATGTCCGGCAGGAGAAGATTGGGTAAATAAATTACAGGACAGCCAAACAAAAGATATTTTAATACCATGGGAACGAAACAAGCTGTAATGTTGAGTGGAAAGAATTAAGATACAAAAGTATACAATAGACCGATCATAAATATCGTTTTGAATTGATATGAAACTGAGAGGCACTCTCTGAATGCCTCTGGTTAACTTTGAATGGTGTGATTACAGGTGATTTTTATTTCCCTCTTTATGATTTTCTTCAAACACTATGACTTTTATAATGAGAACTATACATCTATGTGTATTTAAGTTTAATTATTTATCTCCATCTACATATTCCTATGTACGCGCATATATGCGTGTGTCTAAGTTCCAATGCCGTCTCCCTCCATCCTGAGACGGACACTGCACCCACACCTGCCCAGCAGCTGCGGGGGCAGGGAGTTCCCGAGCCCCCCTGCAGTGTCCACGCCGAACCCGTCCTCGGTCCCACTGACCCCGTTCCTCCTCATGGGCTCTTCTCCCCACACCTTCCCATCCAGAGACCCATCAACTCAGAACGTCAGAGCTGGTGGAAACCTCAACGATGGACCAAGCGTTCTTGACCTCTCCTGCACCACGGACCCTCCGACTGCCTGGTGAAGCTTGTGGGATCACTTCTCTGAATAATCATTTTACACGCACACAGCAAAACACACAGGATTTCCAAGGACACCAGGCATTCCGTGAGTAGTAAGATGCTGGGCTGTGCCCCTCGTGTTCCATACAAACTGGGGCTGGCGTGGGAAGGGAACACGTCTGCAGTCACCACCCTGGCCCCCTGGGATGCTGTCACTCTCTGACCTCCTTCCTCCCTCCGAGTGACTGATGCAATTCTACTGAAGCTCTCCACCCTCAACCTCCCTTCCCACCAGACCTAGGAAATGACCCCTTGATCTTCACAGCGACTTGTCAAGGTCAACATCATTGTCTCCACTTCCAGATAAGGAGACTGAGGCCCTGGGAGGTCAGCACAGGTGGACAGGATGGCCCTACCTCTCAGACCCAAGCTGGTCTGACTCGATCAGAGTTCAAGGTGGAAAGGGATGCTCTTCTCCCTCTAGAGTTCTAAGTGGGCTCTAGGGCTGCCTGGAGGACCTGGCAGAGGTCTTGCAGAGGACAGACTGCCTGAGGGTAAAGCCAAGCAGAGAAAGATGGAACTTAGCGAGGTAAGAAACTGGGAGAATACAGGATGTTCCCAGGGGCCTTTGATCCAGCTAAGCCTGAAGCAGATTCCTGACTTTCGGTGACATTAGCCAACACACTCCTTTTAAGACAATTTGATTCAATTACCTGAAACCAAGTGCTCTAACTAAGTCAGGAATGAATTATCCCCATTTCATAGATGAGGAAACTGAGGCAGGCCAGGAGAATTAAATGACTAGCTAGTGGCAAAGCTCTGATGTGAATCCCACTCTTTCTGACCTCAAAGCCTTCACCATGACTGCATATAAGTCCAGGCCAAGGCCAAACGCGTTCGTTCTTGGAGGAGCCAGACCCTTTGGCCAGGAGGTCTGTTCCTCGTTCTTACATGAGAACGTGGCTCAAGACAGAAAATTAGGAGGCCATTAGCTACACGACCATCCGCCCCAGCACCCACCTGGGAGGCACGGTGCTTCTACGTGCACAGCTCTTCAGGCTGCCCAGGTGTGGCTTCTTTTCTTCTTAACCTGTGGCTGATGTTCCTTCTGTCCCTCTTACCTGCACAAGTGGCTCAGTGTGGCCCAGGATCCCCACAGCCACCTTTGGGGTGGACGGGCACAGGTGGGAAGAGCTACCAGACCTCCCTGTCCCCTGCTCCTTCCCCAGCCAGACGCCACCCCCGCCTTAGCCAGGGCGGCTGGCTCACCTGTAAATGAGCACCTCGTCGTCGGAGCAGTTGTACTGCAGCTGGTACATCTTCACCCGGGGCGCCGACTTGCTGACCGACCACTTGACCAGCGCCGAGGTGGTGGTCACGTCCGACACAAGCACAGCCCGTTCGGGGGCGCTTTTGGGAGGCTCCCCGCCCCCGCTGCCTCCACCTCCCCGGCCGGTCTTGCTGGAGCCCGTGATGTCCGAGAGGCGGGACTTGGGGGGCGCGGTGCGGCTGGTGCTGTTGCTGAGGTGCGGCAGCTGGACGATGGAGACCTCCACCATGGCCGTGGCCTCGCCGGCAGCGTTGGCGGCAATGCAGGTGAAGGCGCCGCTGTCCTGAGATGTGGTGATGAGGATGTCCAGGGTGCCGTTGTCGTAGACAGCGGTCCTCGAGGAGTTCCCCACCAGCCGGTCATCGGGGGCCACCCAGTGGATCAGGGGGCTGGGGTCCCCAATGGCTTTGCACTTGAGCGTGGCCGCCTGGCCCTCCAGAACCAGCAGCTTGTGTGTGTGCTGGGTGATGAGAGGCGGCTCGCACACAAACTCCTCTTCGCGCACGTGCCAGAAGTAGCGACCCTTGAGGCCCCCGGGGGAGCCACAGGTCTCCAGGTCGTCGTCCCGCTCAAGCCTCCGCAGCCAAAGAAGCTCACAATTACAGTGCAACGGGTTCCCCCCAAAACTAAAGGACAGGGGCGGGGCAAAGGGCGTGGCGGCCAGCGCGGAAGCCTGGGAGCGGGCGAAGATGGGGTCTGGGGGCAGCTTCTGCAGCCGGTTGGAGGTGAGGTCCAGGCGGGCCAGTTTCTGCAGGTCAGCAAAGGTGCCCTCGGCGATGTGGTCCAGCAGGTTGTGGTCCAGGCTCAGCTGGTGGAGGTTGACCATGCGGCGCACGGAGTCCCAGGGCAGCCCGTGGAGGTTGTTGTAGGAGAGGTCCAGGTCCTCCAGCGTCAGCAGGAAGTCCTCGAAGGCCTCGTCGGCGATGCCGCCCAGCTGGTTGTTGTTCACGATGAGGTGCTGCAGGTTGACCAGGCCCCGGAGGGTGTCCTCCCCGAGGCTGGGCAGCCGGTTGCTGTCCAGGTGCAGGGAGCGGAGGCTCTCGAGGTCCAGGAAGGAGAAGGGCTGGATGTGGCTGATGGTGTTCCGGGACAGGGTCAGGTCCACCAGCCCCGTCATGTTGGCGAAGTCCTGGCGGCTGATGTGGATGATGAAGTTGCCGCCCAGGCGCAGCTCCACTGTCCGCCGGTCGATGTCGGGCGGCACGAAGAGCAGCCCCTTGGAGGGGCACAGGGTGCCCAGTGACTCAGACAGGTTCTGGCAGACGCAGTACTTGGGGCAGGCGTCGACCACGGCAAACGCCATGCCAAACGCCAGCAGGCCACCAAGCAGGGTCTCCATGGTCTGGTCACTCAGGCCGTGGTGCCTGGAAGGGAGGGACACAGGTCAGGGTCAAGAGGAGACTTCCTAATGTCCTCACCCACGGCTTCCTCCCTCACACTAACCACTCGCCTTGGGGAGAGGCGGAGAATGGCCTGTGCTCGTGCCAGCTCCAATCTATTCCGCCAATCTCTCTACTTCAGTTCCATGTTTCTTTTTTTCCTTAGTGCTTATAACCTTCTAACATCCCATTTGATTTACTCATTTCTGATGTTTATTGACTGCTTCCTGTCTGCCCTACTAGCATGTCAGCTCCACAAGGAGGGCAGCTACTTCTGCCTGCTTTATTAATTGCTATCCCAAGCCTCAAGCTCAGTGCCTGGAACACGCTAGGTGCTCAGTAACTATTTGTTGAATGGATGGATGGATGATACCATGCCATTGTTATCACCCAATAATTATTGTGTTTGAAAAGTATGTTATAACTGTATTTTGAAGCACAGTTTTACCTTGTTAATTGGTTTAGGCTCAGCATGAAATTAAATAGGACCAGCGTTCCCTAAGAACAAGGTTGTGGACAAGAAGAGACTTGGCCCCGAGAAATGCTGAGGTTAGTGGGGGACTGGTTTTGGATGAATTCTTCACTAAGGAGAGTCCACATCATTCATGACTCTTTGGAAGTGAAGAAAGGGCAGGAAGAAGGCAAAGGCTTGAACTTCTGAGCACTTACTATGTGCCGGGCGCTCTGGGCCCTCACACATATCGTCTCATCTGGGCTTTAGGAAAACCCTGCATAAGGAAGGGGCTATCTTCATATACAGATGGGGTCGTGCACATGGCCTCAGAGCCTCCTTTCTGTCTTTGCTCAAAAGTCACCTTCCCACCAAGGCCTTCCCAGACCCCCTCTCCTACAACCCCCAATTCTGCGTGGCCCTCTTCTCTACTTTCGATTTCCTCCTTGGAACTTATCCTATCTTACTCTGTATTTTACCTGCTTGTCTTGTTTGTCATTTGTTCTTTGCTCTGGTAATAAAGCCATAAGAGGAAGGGACTTATTTTTACTCACTGATATATGCCCAAGGCCTAAAACACTGCCTAGCTTTTGCATGAATGACCAGGGAAGGGAGGAATAAAAATTTGACTTAGGTCTTTGTCCTTCCAAATCGTACAGTTTTCTCACTATTCCATGTTCTACTAAATGTGGTTTTATTTATGTAATGCTAAAAACAACCAGTGGAGTTGGACTTCTGGAAAACCATGCACACTGGTTGTGTAGCACCATGCAGATGAGCATTTCTCAAATTGCCTTCCAGGAGTACTGATTAGAGTTCTGCAAAGATGGCTCCTAATGCCCATAAGCTGGGGGAAGTGCTACCCACTGTTGCAAAAGCTCTATACACATGAGCAAGTTTAGAAGAGTTGGAAAATTCTGCTGCAGCAAAGACATTGGGTTAACATTTAATTTTGCATTAGTCCCATTTTTTTTACCCTGAATATAGGGGATACACCCCTTTTTGACCAACAATTATTAGTATCTTAAGGAAGTAGGGCTCCACAGCTCCCAGTTTGAGGAACACAGATACAGACAAAACAACAAGCTGATAAAAAAAAAAAAAGATATGTAGTACACTTTAAAACCTATTCCAAACATATACTTTATTATGCATAGGTGAATTCCATTATTGTGTTTAAATCTCCTACTTGAGACACTTCAAGGACCAAAGACTTACCCTATATTTTATCTGGAGAGAGCATCATTGTCCAGTAAAAATATAATGTGAGCCATAAATGTAATTTAAAATTTTCTAGTGGCCATATAAAAAAAAGTAAAAAGAAACAGGTAAAATCTATTTTGGTAACTTGTTTTATTAAACTTCCATATCTAAAATATTATTTCAATATATCATCAATACAATTATTACTGAGATATTTCACATTCTTTTATTTGCATGAAGTCTTCATGCAAATAATGCATGCAAATCTGGTGTATATTTTATAGTCAGAGCACATTTTGAATGTTCGATAGCCATATATGGCTATTGGCTACCATATTGGATAGTGTTGTGAACCATGTAGCTCATGGACCAAAATAACCTGCCACCTGGTTTTGCAAATAAAGTTTTATTAGAACACAGCTATGCTCATTCACTTACCTGCCTGTAGCTTCTTTTGTGTTATAATGGCAGAGGTGAGTAGTTGCCTCAGATGACATGTGGCCAGCAAAGCCTAAAATATTTATTATCTTGTCCTTTACAGAGAAAGTTTGCTGAGCTCTGTTCTAGAGGATATTTTTTTCTATTCATCTTCTCCCTTACAGGTACCTTCCTGAAAAGCCCTGGCCACAGTGCCCAATCCCACACAGTTCGGCTCTCTCAGTGCCCGTAACCAACTGCTCACCCGCTGGTCCCTGTTCTCACCAAACTCCTACCTGAGGTGGACCAGCCCACCCTAACCCAGGACCCACCTGGTCACAGGTATCGATATATGGAAGCTTTCCACCTTCCACCTTGCTCTGTGATCAAATGTGTTCTGGCTGTCTAGGTCCCTACCTAGCTAGGGCCTAGTAGAGCCAGCGGGAATCTTCTCCATCTGCACTGAGCCCTCTCGGACTTTCCAGCTACACCTACCGTGACTCATCATGGTCTAGAGTGTCTGGCCACCGCGACTGCTCAATAGAGTTGAATGCAGGTGAATGCACCATACTCACAGGTGCACAGGGACAGCCACACCCACGGATGTCCCTTGCCAATTAAGCAGGAGGTGGTTATACATGCATGTCCACATGGGGGGGTAGTGTTCTATGGCCCCATGAGAAAGGCCATCTTCCTTATGAGCTCTTGTCAGTGAATGGTGCATTGTTCTAAGGCTAAGCAGCACCTCCCAACGTTCTCAAGTCAGGCACACCAGGGTCTGGGGCCAAGGCCATCTTCCACCTGTCTCTCCAGCTCCTCCCTCCATCCTCCCCCACCCTCTCTGTGTCCTGGGCGGCCGGCCCGTGTGCACCACACCGGTGCAGTGTGGATGGGCTGCCTGCATGGTCCTTCGGGCTCTCCCACCCTGGGCTCTGTCGCCTGCCCTCTGTGCCCTGGGCTGGGGAGCAGCAGTGGTGGCAGCAAGCAGGGAAGGCCTGGACACTTTGGGACGCACACCCTGGAGCCTCAGAGCATGGGGCCCATTGTTGCAAACAGTTGTGTCCTTGTAAATTACGCTACACGAGCCACATTTAAAAAGAAAAAGTTTGTTGAGGATTAACAAACGTCTAATGAATTTAAATCTGTGACATAATAGAGCTGGGTAAATATATTTTAAGTAATCAGCATAGAAGATTACTGACAGAGAAGTGACTATTGAATCTTAATTAAAGTTGTATTCTGAGAACTGTCACTTTATATATTATTCTAACAGCCAGACAAAAGGCGGCTTAAACCCCAAGTTGGGAGGGAGACAAGAGAACAGGATGAATACGCGTAATTGTTGCATATCTGGGGTGAGGGGCTCTCTCTTTTTGGCAGGAATTTAGACAAATGCTGGAAGGAGGAGCCCCAGGCCCAGATCCCTCCCAACACCCAAGGGTGGCGTGGGTGGTGGAGGGGAACAAGGAGAGGCAGCAGTTAGAAGAGGTCCAGGACCAGGAGCAAAGAGACACATGAGAGTGGACGGGAGGGCCACGGGTTACTTGTGGGCAAAGCTGAGCGAGGCGTGTGGGGATCAGAAGCCAGGCTGTGCATGGATGCTGGCATCAAATGTCAAATCAGCCATCATAGGAGGAGGCCATCCGCACAGGAGCGAGCGCTTGTCTGCTCAGAATGTCCATGCGGCTGCGCTGGGGGGAAGGAGGGAGAGGGGCTTGTAAGGAGAGGCAGAAACGGGAGAGGAGGAAGAGGAAGAGAACCACTCCTCCCGCCCCCCAAACCTACAGTGTCCCAGAGACCCAGCCCAGTCTTGGACGTTTGCCCGGCATAGGAGCAGTATCTCCTCCTCCCTTGATTGGATTTCTTCATGCAGTCTTCACAGCTCTGCAAGGTTTAAGTGCTGCCATAAGTGCACCAGGCGCCCTTGTGCAGGTAGAAAGAGGTGTCCCTGCTGGACATCTGTAGGATCCTTTACCTGAGCAACCTTGTGCAGTGAGCAGCCTGTCCCACCATATCTTGTGGCTCAGAGCATAGTTATCCCCATTTGAGCTACTAGGAAGTAAGGTTCAAAGAGGTTCGGGCCTGCCCAAACTCCTCGAGCTACCCTGGGAAGAGCCACAATTTAAACTGAGGATTCTTTGGTTCTAGGCCATGCTCAGAGTGGAGATGTCCCCTCCAGAGGCTTCCATGATCCCGTGTGCCTGGTGTGCACAGAGAAACTGGCTGCTTCCACTGCAGGATTGCTTAGTAACTGGTGACAACCCAGCTGTCCAACTACATTTGGGCATACTTGTATTCCCTGCTTGGGGACAGGCCTGGAAGGAACTCTGGCATTCTCAGAAGCACAGGCCTAACTGGCTTAGAAAGATCCACCTGCCAGGCCCTCATGGTGGAGAGTCACAGACGTACACACACACACACACAAATGCACAAACACATACACTCTTATAAATATATACTGGCAATAAACATAGAGTTGTGGAACTAGGCTGTTGGTTTGTAATCAGAATCTCCAGATGGGATTTTATATTTAAAACAAAAGGGGAAAAGAAAGATGAGGAGAGAGTGGGAAAATAATGGACATGGCAGAAAAGGAAATTTCCCGTTCCTTGGCTCCAAGAGGACAGACCACAGACTTTCCTCCTGGCCAGGCCTTCCTCCCTTCTCCCACACCGCTGGGCTCTGCTTCCCTGTCAGAACCACCTCGAGCTGTTCCAGACAGAAGAGGCAACATTTAGCAGATGGCTGGCGAGATATATGTGATATCTCTCCACCCTGATTTCCATTTAAAATACACCTTAGCAACCAGCCACGGAGCCACCCGCCCTGGAGCCTGTAAATCAAGCAAGATGCCTGTCTCTGCTTCAGGTAAAAAGAAACGGCCCCTCCAGGGTGCTCTGGGATGGGAAAGTGTGAATTAATAAGAGAGGGAGGGGAGGGGACCTGCCAGGGGAAGCTGGCTTTCTTTCCAGACTTCCGCACCGGGAGGGAGCATCACTGCTCCCCCAAATCAGAACGCTCAAGGTGAGCCCTGGGGGGTAGGAGGTGGGGGAGGGAAACGTGGCTTCCACCTGGGCAGGGGTGGGGCTGCTCCTCTGAGGGGGAGTGGCCAGGGGTGACTCTTCCCCCAGTGCGTGCCAGCTCTAGTGCCAAGCCTCTGTCCCCGCCCTGCCCCACGTCCACTGCAGCCACCTCCCTGCAAGGTGCTCACAGACCCCCAGGAAGTGACAGTCTGGGGCATCTTCTAAGGGTAAGGGAAGCAATCGAGCATCAGGGAGCTGATTTCCCAAACCCCTTCCCCAAAGCCACCCTAGGGATTCCTTCTAGAACCATGAGAAGAGGCAAAGGGGGGCAAGCTCAATGAGTGCATTTTGGGGAAGGGGATGGCACTAGACCCCAGAGAGCTCCTACCTGGCAGGGGAGCCTTGGATCTCAGGGAACTACTATTTTGACTTTGGAGTCACAGCTTATAATTTGATGGGGACTGTGGAGGGAGGGAGAGAGAGAGAGAGAATCCCTAAAAGAGCCCCCTGTCCTCAAATGGCTCTAGCTGGCTTGCTGCAGAAAGACACCCACACAAGATGGGCAAGAGCATTCCCTGCGCTGTCTCCAAGCAAAGCCATGGGGACAAGAACCACATCCCCAAACCCCAAACTTCTTCATAAACTGAGTAAAAGAGCAGTCTTTGGTAGCACAGACAACACGAAAAAAAGGGGGGAGGGAGATGATGTCTAAAACATCAAAAGGGCAGAATGAGCCCATTTAGGCTCTGTTTAAACTTCTATTGTGCAAGATAAGCAATTGTTATCGTAAGTAAGTTATTAAGCTCAGAACTGCTTCCTCTCTGTTCTCAATGACAGCATTATGCCTCTGTGTTAACGCATCCATGATAGCTTTTATTGTGTTGCAGTATAATTATGTGTTTGTCTGCCTTCTACCCCCATTCACCCGGGAACCCCTTCTTGGCAGGGGTTGTATGTTGTTCATTTCTGAACTGGCAGTAGCAAACCCAGTCCCTGGCACTAAGTAGGCACCCGGGATACGTTTGATGAGAGAATGGATGAGTGAGTGAATGAATGAATGAATTAGTGCTCTGGCATGAACAGCCATAGCCCCGGGCATGTCTGACACCCTGTGCCCTTTGACTGGCTGTAAGAGCATGCTTGCCCCTGCAGGGCGGGCCAGCCAAGTGTGGAATCAATGCCCCCAGAGAGCAGTCCCCAGCCAGTGCTAAGGAGGGAGATGGGGGACAAATACTTTACCTTCCTCACCCCGCAGGAGGGAGGAAAACTCTGAGGTACATCCTACACAGTCCCCGTCCCGTAGATGCCCTCAGTTTCCCTTTGTAGTCACCTGCTCCTGAACACACCCTAATGGGCCTCCTTCCCTTCCTCATCTTGTTTCCCCACTTCTCTTACCTCTTTTCCTGCAATCCTCCCTCGAATCAACCACTGACACCCCAGCCCTGTTTCAAATCATTGTTCCGCTTCTGGGAAACCCAGCCCAAGGCAAACTTCTTAATTATAACTGTCATCATGTAAGGCACCAACCGAGCCTGGGCCACCCTCGCAAGGTGAGCCGCGAAAAAATGAAAAGTGTCGTGAAAACCACGCGCGTTCCCCTCAATGACTAAGGGACCAGCCACTTCTCGCAGGAAGGAGCCTCCGTGCGCACGCAAGTGACCGGCAGTCACGGCGTAATGGGACGCGTCTTCTGCCCAGCGAATGCACTCACGACCTGGGCTGCTGAGCGCCGGCCGTCTGCTGTCGAGAGACACGTGGGAGCCAACGCATGACTCGTGTCCGTTCTTGAATGGAGGGAGGCCCCTGCGCGGGGGAGGGGCGGGGCGTGTGCGCGCGGGGGCTGGAATGTGAATGGAGGGGGGTGTGCGCGGGAGAGCGCGTGTGACAGCGGGCGTGTGTGGCTGCAGGGGGGGTGGCTCGTGAACGGAGGTGAGCGAGCGAGGGAACCATGTGCTTCCCGCCTTGGGGCTGTGGGGTGGATGGGACAGTGTCACCCACGCTGGGGCCTGGATGTGAGCAAGGCTGGTGAGGAGGGGCAGGGAGCACGGCTTGTTTGTCCGGCGTTGATGGAAACAGTGCTGTTTTGCTGCCGTGTTGTCAGCTCCAGATACATGAATCTCCGTGGCTGCCTGGGATCTGTCCCTGCTTTGGGGACACAGACAGCCCACAGGCTGGCAGCTCTCGGTGTCAATCTAGCCCAGGGGTGGGGAACCTCCTGCCTTAAAGCCACATGTGGCCTTCTAGATCCTTAAACGCAGTCTTCAAATCCAAATTTTACAGAAGAAGGCCACTCTTAAGGATCTAGAAGGCCACATGTGGGCCTAAGGCCATAAGTTCCTCGCCCCTGACCTAGGCCTTGGATGTGCCCACCCCATGCTCCCACCTGTCAGCCCCACTCCAGCCCCAGGTGTGCGCATGTGGGGCTCTGGCGACACACTGCGAGGTTTGAGCTTTGGTTCAGTCCTGACTTTCACGATTCGTTCTCTATACCTCCCACACTCCCATCCCCCATTTCGAGCATCTCTAATTCTCCAGCAGGACCCAGCTGTGGGAAGCCGGTGGCCCACCCCTCCCGTCTCACCTCAGAGGGGGAGGGGGAGGACATGGACACACAGGAATGTGTTTCCTGTCGCCAGGGCATTTCCAGGCCTTTCTCACTTGCCTAGAGTCTTCCCTAGCAGGCCCAGGCCGCGCTGTCTCAACCCCACACATTCTCCCTTTGCTCAAAACCGAGGAGCACCTGGTTCACCGACTCGCCAGCACCCCATCCTTAGGCCCCTCTGGCCCTTCCCTAGTCCCCAGTGCCCGGCCTCTCCAGGACTGGGCTAATGAGGGGCAGTGGGGTGGATAATTCAAAGAGGCAGTTAATCCCAAACTCATTTCCCTTTGCTGGTGGGTGCTAGCCTTGTGATTTACTCTCCTCATTATAGTGGGGAAGAGTTAAAATTAAAATTGGCTTTTCCTTTTCAAGCCACCCAGAATAGAGGCCAGGCAAAGCCAGGCAAAGTTTGGGTAGCGGTAAACTTCACGGTACAAGACTGTAATTATGGGCTGTCATCAACCCTGACGTCTGACTTGAAAGCCAGTAGAGGTAGGGTTGTATTTCTCCCCTCAGACTGGGCTCCCCGAGGACAGGGCCGTGTCTCCCCTCAGACTGGGCTCCCTGAGGACAGGGACGTGTCTCCCCTCAGACTGGGCTCCCCGAGGACAGGGCCGTGTCTCCCCTCAGACTGGGGCTCCCTGAGGACAGGGCCGTGTCTCCCCTCAGACTGGGCTCCCCGAGGACAGGGCCGTGTCTCCCCTCAGACTGGGCTCCCCAAGGACAGGGCCATGTCTCCCCTCAGACTGGGCTCCCCGAGGACAGGGCTGTGTCTCCCCTCAGACTGGGCTCCCCAAGGACAGAGCTGTGTCTCCCCTCAGACTGGGGCTCCCTGAGGACAGGGCCATGTCTCCCCTCAGACTGGGTTCCCCAAGGACAGAGCCGTGTCTCCTCTCAGACTGGGGCTCCCCGAGGACAGGGCTGTGTCTCCCCTCAGACTAGGGCTCCCCGAGGACAGGGCCATGTCTCCCCTCAGACTGGGCTCCCCGAGGATAGGGCTGTGTCTCCCCTCAGACTGGGATCCCCAAGGACAGAGCCGTGTCTCCCCTCAGACTGGGGCTCCCCGAGGACAGGGTCGTGTCTTCTTTCTTTATACCCAGAATCAGCCCGAAGTTCTACTCCCAGGTCTAAGGCTGTCAGCAATGCCCTGCTGTTTTCCCCTCTCACTGCACTGGTGGGGGTGGGCTGGTGGAACCCCTCTCATAGGGCAATGCTGGGCCCCCACAGGGCAGGCTGGGCTGAGCGTGTCACGTCCTCCAGCTGCTCTGAGGCGAGTCTCATTGCACAGGCCTGTGGTTGTCACCTGCCCTGCTATGACGCGGTTGGTGGGACCTGAAGCCTGGTATGTTTAATCCTGGGCTCCTAATAACACCTCTGATTATTAAAACAAACAAAAAAAATTTTAGAAAATCAAATTTCCTTCCTGAAGGGTGTTGATTTGCGTGTTTCCTTTTGCCAGTTTATGGGGTGCGTGTGGGGGCTGCCACCTCGGGGGACGCGGTTATAGGCAAAGCAATCCCACGTTGTACCCCGGGGCCTTGTCTCTCCTTGGCCTTGGAACAGAATCCTCACTTGCTGGCCAGCCTGGACTTACGGGAAACCAAGACACACAAAAGCAAGAGGGCTTTCCAGCTGAGGCTGCCTCTGCTGTTTTTGAGCCCCAACAAATTCCCCAGTGGACAGAGGTCATAGAAAAAAGCCACAGTAGGGAAAGGCCCATGAGTGGGGCCTCACAACAGGCTTCCCCGTCCCACACGGTGTTCCCTGGCTGCACTAAAGGGGCAGGATGGGATATTGGGGCAGGACTTCCAGGGCCTTGGGGGGCAGAGGGGTGCTAGGCCGACACCCCATCTCTCACCCATGCACAGACTGCAAATGCCTCACCAGAGATCAGGGGCAGCTTGAGCCCCTCATCTGCCCTCCCCCTTAGCAAAAGGCAATGGAATGGAAGCCCCCGCCTGCTCCCTTGTTCCATGGCTCTCCCGTGGCCCCAGTTCTGGGGAGAAGGGGCAAAGACACACGATCAGTCAGGGTCAGGGGGGGAAACAGAAGACATAATCGAAGGAGCGCCTGAAGGAAACTGAATGGAGGGACTGTTCATGGAGGCATGGGCAGCATTAGGGGAGCTGAGAAAGGGTGGTGTCGCACCAGAGGCTGGCAGCCGAGGGGAGCCTTTCATCCTTCCACCCCCAGGCCTGGAGGGACAAGGATAGATGGCAGTTTCAAGAAGCCAGCCTGGGTTACAGTCGTGGGAGAGGAGTTGCCAACAGGAGCTGTGGCCCTGAGCAGACAGACACAAGCTGTGGATAACTACAGCCAGGAGGGAGCCGGGCGCGGGATAAGCGTCTCTCTCTCTAGCTGCCCTCTCACCCCAGCAGCCAGACCAACCAGAGGCCCGCGGGTGCGAGACCCGCATGCAGGTGTGCACAGGTCGGCCTGCTGGGGCCGGGAGCAGGCAGATGAGGCCGGAGACTTTATCTGGAGGAGCAAATACATGAAAAATAACCAGCACAGACAGAGAGCCTTCGCCCTTGTCAACTTTCCCGATGAGTTGTTGGAACATGAATCCACTTAGAAGTACAAGAAAGAGAAGGAAGAGGAGGAGGAGGGGAGAAGGGAAAGGATGGGGAACAGGGAAAGGAGGCAGAGAAGGAGGCAGACTAATCCACTGGAAACAATAAACCCCGCAGACTCAGGAGCAGTAAATATGAATTCAATTTGGTTTCCCATTTGCAGATCCCAGCCTTCTAAGGCTGACAGGCTGATCAGATAAAAGCCGCCTCGCCACCAGGACAGCACATTTAAATTTTTATTGCAAACACCAGGCCCCATTACCCTGGGATTTGCTCTCTGCATTCTGATACCTCTGTCCTCAGGTTGTGAGAGAGCCTCCCAGCCCTTACCCACGCCGATACGGCGGGAGAGTGCGGGACGGTTCTGTCCGCCGGGTCCCTGCTCTGAACCGGCTTTGGATCTCCTTGGGCTTCAACAAGCCACTTCTCTTTGTGCCTCTGTTTCCTCATTTGGGCAATGTGACTGGATGGTGGGGGTGGGGTGCTCACCATTTCAAGTTTCTTTCCAGCCCAGCGTGGATGGAATTTGGGGAGGGGCAGTGAGGACTGGGGTCACCCCAGCACGCTGGCCCACCCCCCCCAGCCCCTTCAACTGTGGGGGAGGACAGAGGACAGTTTGTCTCCCTCTGGGTCCCTGAGTCTAAACAGAGCTTCTTTTGTCCTTTTCAATTTCTGCCTCTCCCATTCTCTCTGCCTCTGTCTTCTTCATTATTTTGTGGAGTTTTTTGCCTTTGGCCTCCTCCCTGGAGACTCTCTCTGGAGTCAAGATCTGGACCACTGCAGCGAATCCCTCCCTCCTGCAGCCCCTGTCCCGCACCTGTCCCCACAGACACGGAAATGGGCTTTCCCCAGCAGCCGCGATGGGACCACTCAGTCAGGCTGCTGCGTTTGGGAGTGCAGGTTGGCGGGGTGGGGGGACAGAGCTGGATGGGACGTGTCCCTTCTTCTCAGGAGGAGCTTACAACACATACTTGGATAACTACAATCCAGGAGAGGAAAAAGGTGTCCGCAGTGTGTTTGCCACTTCATGTATGGTATTTCATCTAAACCAGTCAATAAGGCAATACATCTGCCCATTTTACAGGTGGAGACATTGAGGCTCAGGAAGCTTACATAACTTGCTTAATGACTTATGACAAAAGTCAGAGCTGTAATCCCAGCCCAGGTACGCTAGGATGTGACCCCCATCACAAATGACACTGATCTCGAGGTAGAGAAAAAAGAGAGTCACAAAATGCTGTGGGAATTCTGCAAAAGCCTTCCCTCCCACCAACAAGGGCAAAGGGGACACATTTTGGAGGAGTGGTGCTGACTGTGGCCTTGACATGGGGTAGAATTTCAGCAGGGAGGGCTAGTTCCCTTCATGAGGCTATTCTAGAAGGAAAAACAGATTCTAAGCGTTGTGATTAGACAGAGGCAGATCTACCACAGGCGGACAACAACAGAAACCTTTGAAAAGAGGCTTCTTCAGGAGGCCCTGGCTGGGGAAGGGCTTTCCTAAGAAGTCTGACTTAGCGGCAAGGTGGCCAGTGTTAAGCACGTGGCCACCGGGGTCCAGCCACCTCCTAGCACTAAGACCCACCTCAGCTGGTTCCCTGCTCGCCTCTTCCTGGCCCTGTGACCTTGGCAAGTTGCTTGACCTCTCGATACCTAGGTTTCCTCATCTGTAAAATTGGATAATCTCACAGAGTGAGGATTAATGGACTCAATTCTGTAAAACACTCAAGCAGGGCTGGGCACACACTAAAACCTCACAACAGCGTTCTCCATGATCGTTCTCCTTCTGCCCACTGTCTTTAAGTTGCAATTGGCTGTTCTCAATGCGAAGCTTTGGTTAAAAACCGCATTTTAGATTGCTGCTGAAATAAGAAGCTAAAAGGTAAAACATATTCATAGAACTCAGCACCCGCAGGGGACCTCTCCACTAGTTTAGGGAATTCTGTATAGGTTAGGTAGGAATCCAGGCAAGCAGAGCTGTGATAATCTAATCTCTCTCTAGCCCAAATCCAGGGTTAGGCTTTGGTGTGGTTTGGGTGCAAGATGCCTCCTTGCCCAGGAAAAAGGTGACCAGAGGTGATGACAGATTTTTTTTTCTAAGGAAGGAAGGAGCCTTCCAAGGCAGAAGTGCCTGGGGCCCGTGCAACCCTGCTCAGCGGTACTCTCTGGCCACCCACCATGGGAGCCACAGAGGAGAAAGGGTTCCCTGCCCAGGTCCTCTCTGATGACTGCAGGCATTTTAGTAACTCCTTCCCCAGCAGGTTCCTTCCCACCAATGGCCCTACCAGCGCAGCTGCTGCATACTGTGTTTACCAGGCTTCAGTAACGGAGGTTAAGTTTATTTATTGTGCTAAATCATTAGTGGTTATAAATATTTATGGAGCACCTGCTGTTCTGAGCTCTATACAGACTCTGAGTAAATAGTTCCTTTCTGTCCTCTGGGAGACTGCAATCTATTAAAAGCAAGACAGAGTGAGCCAGCACAGAGGGAAGACATGTGATTATCAGGGCAGGGGAGAAATGACAAAAGCAAAGTCTGCCTGCCTCTCCATTAAACTAGACCTCCCCAAGGACAGGGCTGTGTTCCCCCGCAGACTGGGTGTTCCTCATAACACGGCCCTATATTCCCTCATCATAATAGTAGTTCTCCAACACTATTTCTACCTTCTCTGTGCAAAGCAAGAGACCCCACTGACCTCTTTATCAACCTCCACTAAGGCACGCCCCCACTCTTTGCCTCAGTTTCTCCTGTGTCAACGTGGACATTAATTATCTTTAAAGTTGCAACGATGTTATGACACTAATCCCAGATTGAGAAACGTGTCTCACTTTCAGTCTCTCTTCTTTCCCCAAATTTTGGCAACTTTTAATAATTGTCATAGGCAGAGAGAGCTGTCACCATCTGGTGATGTCTTCTTCCACCTGAACTAGCTGTGGACCTTAGATTGGAATCTTTAAAAAGTTTGTCCCCGAACCTTAATTTTTGCTGTGAATTTCTCAGAAGGCGGAAGATTTGAGTTTAGCTCAAATAATGCTCACTCTTCATTACTTCGAATGTAGATGACATCATCATCATCACTCTCTAATGGTGATCTCTGTTGAGAGCTAACTATAGGCTAAACATTTTCTGCTTTAACCCGTTTTGTCCTCCCACCCACCCTGCAAAGTGGGTGTGGCAATTAGCCCAGTTTTACAGGTGAGGAGAGGCCTGCCAGGGTGGCCTACCTAGGAAGTGGCCACTCGCCCCTCCGAGCTCTCCCAGAGCTCTGCAGATAATGCCAGTGTCTAGGGACTCTAGGACTTACCTATGTTCTCTGCTACTGGGACCAACCAACGAAATGTGCACAAGGCTCTGGTCAAATGGTCGTCCCTTTATTATCAATTAACTGACAATATTGACTAATAATGAACTGGGAAAGAATGGGGAGCATGCCCCAGAGTTTCAGGGTGGGGAGCCCCCACCTTGATATGTCAGAGTCAGGAGTGCTCCCAGCGTCGGAGCACACCTGACGGGAGATCGGGACGTTGGGCCTCCCGAGCAGTGTCCTTCACACCAGTCCCTGTAGGGGCAGGAGTGTGGAACCCTGCTCACCTCACACACATCGCCCGGCCTCCCTCAGGATTTAAGGGGCTCGCTGACGTGGGGAGGCAGCTCACGCTTCCCTACTACGCACGGGAGTGGCAGAACTAGTGCATGGTTGAGGCTGTGACGTCTGCGCTCCTCCTGCACCCCCAGGGCTGGGTGTACTCAGCTAGTGGGTACTGCCCTCCATATCCCACCCTCGGGATCCCACCTGTTCCAGCTTCATCTCAGGGGGACAGATAACTATTCTGAGAATCAGGAGAGTAGAGTGAGCTTGAAGCCAGAAGAGACCCACCTCTGCCAGGGTGTGACCACAGCTTCCCACATCACTCCTGTTCCCCTGGATTGTTTCAAACGTGCAGCGGAAAGGCCATGTGGGGCCATGTGATCTTTGAATCCTCTTCCAGCCCTAACCTTCTAGGATCCTTATCTTGCTGCCATAATAAAAAAAGATCAAACAAATAGATGGTTAAAATGTTCATGGCTGATTATGTTAGATGTGAAGTCTGCACTGCCTTAACCAAGGGACTGAGTCACTGGTGAATTTTTAGGCACTACTCCCTGACTGGTGGGGGTGGTATCTGGAGAGACTGCCAGGCTGGAGAGAGTTTAATTGTTTCTGCTAATTCATGTCGTGTAAGCGTCTCCTGCCCTTTGGCATAAAGCAGAGCCGAGGAAGCTGAATGTCTCCGGCTTAAGTTCCCTTGCCGAGTCAAGGAGATTGTATAGAGGACCCACAGACCAGGGAAGGAAGACTGGGCCTCTTTTGCTAAAAAAGAAAAGGAAGTGAGGGCAACTTCCTGCTGAGGCTGGGAGGGGTAATGGGGAGGTCAGGCTGGAGACTCAGATGTGTAATCAATCAACCGACTCTTCTTCAGCACCCTGCCCTGTGCCGTCCCTCCAAGGGCTGGCTATGCACAGCCCCCCTGGTTGTCCCCTAATGTCCGTTCTCCCTTTCCCCAGTGAGATCCCTCGAGTGTACATGGTGAATATAGTTAATAATAGAGTATTGCAAATTTCAAATGTTCTCACCATAAAATATCTTAAGTGTTTGAGGTGATGGATGTATTCACTCACATTGTCCCACAATGTATTCATAAATCGTAGCATCACTTTGCACCCCAGAATATATACAATTATAAGTGATCAATTTACAATAAAAAATAAAAGTTAAACTGAAATAACAGAATCTCTAAGTGTTATCTGGCCACAAGGCTACCCCAAATAAAGACATTTCCCAGCCTCCCTTGCACCTAGGTGTGGTCACGTGACTAAGTGCTAGCCAATGGGTTGTAAGTAAATGTGTAGTGTGTGATACACCACAGTATCCTCAATCAAAGGACACAACCTCCCTTGTTCCTGCTTTCTACTGACTGGAATGCAGAAGGGTGGGTAGAACTTGAGCAGCCATCTTGGCCATGGGATGGTAGCCATGGTGCTGAAGATGTAAACAATAAAATAGAAGGAGCCTGGCTACCTGGTGATCACGGCACCACCACAGAGCCCTGGACATTCTGCATTTTTTTTAAATCATAACTTTGTATTTTGAAACAGCTTACGACTTATAAGAAGTTGTAAAAATAGTATAGAGAGTTCCTGTACATTCTTCACTCTATTCTCCTCATTGACAACATCTTATATTACCGTGATACCATTGACAGTGCTATGCAGTGAAATCCAGACCTTACTCCATATATCTGTGGCATGAGAGGGAAACAAAATTCTACTTTATTTATGCCACTTTTCATTGTTTGGGTTTGTTTTATTTTTTATCACTCACAATGAAACCTATTTCTAACTGATATAATTTCCAAAAAAATATAAGGTGGCATGCCAGCTCCATCCCTGAGAAATGCACATGGGAGGCAGAAGGAGCTGGCACAGATGCAGGGAACTGTAAAACCCTCAGGACACAGTGGAAAAGTCCTTTGGAACAGTGAGAGGTTGGGGACTATCATGTTATTTTTCCACTGATGGTGCTGGTAGAACTGTCGTCTCCTGCCTCCTTACCCCACCACTGGGCTCAAATCCTTGCCTGCCTCCTCTAACTCTGTGCACACCTTTCTCTCGCTTGAGCCACCTGCATGCCCACCAGTTACCAACCCAGAGCTCAGCATCTCCCTGCAAATTCATGGAGACCTGAGATGCTCATTAGTGTTGCCAGCTCCTGGCCTGTCACAGTCACATCCTGGGAGAGAGAGGAGCGAAGGCGGGTGGTGACATTTGTTGGTATTTTCAACTCGGAAGAAAACAAACAAATTTCACTGTACTTAAATGTCAAAGGCCCCCGAGCATATTGCAAAGGAGGGAGGAGCATCTCCTCTCAGGGACAGCCTTCTCTATGTCTCCGAGTGGGTGTGTGTGGAGGATGTAACTGTCTGGAGGCAGCAAGGAAGGCCAAGTGGGCAGTGTTTGTCAATGCCCACAGTGGGCTCATCCCACGATGGGCAGACCGGTCACACATGGACAACACCCAAGTGAGGACATTCATTTATTACCTGTCTGTTCATCCAGAGAACATTTACTGAGCACCTGCTACATACAAAAGGCTCTGTAATAGGTGCTGAGGGGCAACTGTGACAAATATGGCTGGTCCCCACCTCCAGGGGGTAGATGTACTTTAGAGAGGACGTAAGGTATATAAACACATAATGTAAGAAGGACATCCTCGCCATCATTAGGAGTCCAAAGTTCTTTAAATGCTCAAAGGAGGAGGAGGGACAGTCAGGGAAACATTTCAGAGGCTTTGCCATGAGACCTGAAGGAAGGAAAACATTTAGACATGCCCAGGCATGGGCTCTAGGTGCCATTCATCCCACAGACGGCATCAAAGCGTCTCCTTGTACATTACTATTAATATTAGCTTAACTATCATTGCTTCCCCAAAACTGGAGAAAAGTGTACCAAGGGAGCTAGACATCTGGGACACAATCTAGCAGAGGAGGTTTAGTTTGCTTCGTTTGTTTGTTGTACTTCTTAATCCATGGAGGGCTTTATGGGGTCTATGAACATACTGAAATTGTGCACTGAATTTTACATAATTGTGCATTTTTCTGGAAGAGTGTCCAGAGCCTTCAACGGCCTCTTCACAGTGGAGGTAATTTCTCCCAAAGTCCAATTCCTATTCCACAAGCTGGCAACAAGTGGGGCCTCACTGGATCTTGGACCACTAGTCATCCGCCTGAATCCACTGCGTGAAGAGGGGTTGGAGATTTCTAGATGTGGATCTTCCTGCACTAGCTCTAATTCCTGACACCTGGCCTGTCCCAGCTCAAGGGCTTGGGACAAGAGGTGGAGAAACAGGGGGAAGGACAAGGCAAGCTCTTCCCCCGAGGAAAACAGCACCTTCTGCTTACGCCTGGCCCTGCGGTGATTGAATTATCAGCCCTTGCACCTAACGAGCCTCTCTCTGGACTGGCCACGAGGTATGTGTTGTGCAGAGCAGACATTTCATTACCAGAATTCAGTGGTGCCGTGTTGACTCTGGTCTCTTGACAATTACGAGAAGGAGCTGGAGAGCAGGCAGCATCCCTGTGTGAGCCTCGCCTTGTTAGAAACTTGTCAGCTCTCTGCCTCTCCCTAGATGCACACGTGGCTCTGTGTGGCCGGGGAAGGCAAGAAGCCCCTTCTAGGAGACCACACAGTACAAGAGGAATGAATGCCTTGTTTGGATGCCCCCTTAGGCCTGGGCCGGTCTGGCTGCAGAGAGATGACGAGGAGACATCAAGGCTCACTGCCAGATTAGGAGGGGGGAAGAAGTGCACAGGCTCTGGTGGGCAATCTTTCAGGAACAATCACCTGGTTCATCCTTCATCTCATCACTTCCAAGGGTGCCTCTGCCAACTAAAACAACATGATGGAACACAGGTCACCATTACCTTCCTTCCTTCCTTCACGAGGAGAAACAAAGGCACAGGGGAAAGGCCAGGCACTTTAGCATAATAGAAGACTCTAGAAGGACACCCAAAGTGTCCAATCTCACGTCCGCAGTGAAAGCCTTCAAAGGATGAAGGGCGAGGCATGGACCAGAATTGCTGCGTGATGCAACAACACACGTCAGGCATTCTCTAGGTCGTCGTGTTTAACCTCCGTGGCACCAGCTGGCCTCAAGGCTGGAATGGTGGCTGGCCAACATCAAAAGTCCAAGGCCATCCATATCCTGGGCCCACCACATCATAGGTTTGCTCCCATGACACTACTACCATCCCATGCTAACAGTGATCCAGAATTAACCAGAATTAGCTGCCAAAGTCACGACAGCCAATGATGTCACCAGTCAGGGTTAGCTAGAATGTCACTGGTGCATTGGAGAGTCCTGAGTTCACCTGGACCCTTACCCCAGGGCACCCTGACATGGGGAGAGAAGGTGCATTTCAGTCTGTGGCTGTGAGCATGACCCTCCATAAACTCTCCACCCTGGAAGCAGAAGAATGGAGTGACCAGACCTTCCTGATTGTTTCGTGAAGTCCAGAAAACCTTAGTGATGGGTGACAGGACTCTGAGAAGAGCCACACAGACCAAAAATAGGACAGACGCGACAAAGGGAGGTTGCTCTGAAGCCCACTACGGGGATATCATGAAATGACCCTTCTCCCCAACACTTCCTTAGCTCATGGAGAGGAACACACACACACAAACACAGAGGGAAGGAGTGAGAGAGAGGGAAGAGGACAGAGAGAAAGAGAGAGAATGAACAGAGGAACTTCAGAAAGAGAAATTCTAGCATGTCATGCCAGCCCTCTAGGGCAAGAGATTTGGTTGTACCCTTGGGCGATTTGTGTGAAATAAGAGTGACCCCTTGTGAAGGGTAAGAGTTGAGGCCCTTGGCAAACTGAATGACAGAGCAGGTGCTTCTTCCCCATGGAGAATGATCCATGGCCCCAGCTCCAGGCCAGAGAAGGGTGGCGATCACCACTGCAGGAGGAGACCCCAACAATCTCCAGGAAGCAACCCAAAGTGCTTCCCTGTTGAGTGTCCTGCAAGGAACTGTCACCCTGGAATTAACATTGGTTATGACAATAGGCTCGAAGGAAAAAGGAAGAGGAGACCAGGAGAGTTGGAGAGTGGAGATATGGCAATAGTGGCAATAGCTGAGGGGACTTGGCTGGCATTGATATTCTCACTGTGGCACTAACATGGCACCAGGTGGCGGGTGGATGACCTCTCAGATCTCTCCAGCTACAAGGATCTGAGACCTAAGCATCCTCATGACATCATCCCCCCATGCCCACTGCCACCACCCTAGCAATGCCATCCCCTTACATGTCCTCAGATATGTCACACCCATCTTTATTCCCCAACCCTGACACACACACACACACACTCTTTGAGTAGGCTTTGACATCCAGATGTTTCTTTCCTCTGAGTTAGAAAACCACTCTTTTTCCCCAAAGGCATTTTCCTAGAGGGTAGTGTGGTCAGGGCTGGGTGATGTGCAGGAGTATTTGGAGTCTGACGTCACTCACAGGGTTTTTCATTTGCTGGGGACGTGTTTGTGCCCAGGACCAGGATACTGACCATCCTCTACAGCAAACTAATTTCAAAGTTCTTTTGGCTGTGCCAAAGCCTAAAGCAACATGGTCCCATAAATGCCCAGCCCCATCCATCATTGCATCAGGTCCAGAACACCCACCAGCCTCTCCCTGGCCCTCTGCCTCAAGCCAACCCTCCAGTCCCTGTGGGATTTTTGTGCCAGCCTCTGCTTGGAGTGACCCCAGGCTCCCTGAAGGAGGGTCTCCTGCCGAGCTGGGGTGCTCCAGTCCAGGAGAACAGACTGCAGATCCTTTGATGTTTAATATACTCAACTTTATTCATCAATAAGCAAATGCAAATGAAAGCATTTCAATGTCATTTTCCCCCAAGAGTTTGGAAAGACTGAAGATGTTTGATAATAGCCAGAGCTGGTGCGGCTGCAGGAAACAGGCACAGCCCAAGGCTGCTGGCGTTGTGGGGGAGGGAGGTGCAAATTAGGACATATTTGTTGGAAGACAATTTGGCAATATCTATAGAACTTTAAATGCCATCCACTCTTTGATCCAGCAATTTCACATCTAGGATTTTATTCTACATGGATACTTGCGCCCACACACAAAGATGTAGCTACAAAGATTTAATTATAGCATTGTTTATATAATAGCCAAAGACTGTATATAATGTCAATATTCACCTATGGCACGCCCATATGTGAAATGCTGAGTCAAGAAACCTAATGTATACTGAGATCCTATTTGTGTCCCCCAAAAAGACACACACAGACACACACACACATCTATCTTCCACATTCTATCTGTCTTTGATTGTATAAGCCAGACAATTTTTGAAAGGTTTTTCTTAGAACTGTAACTGGAAATCTAGGACATAAAAAAAGACTTTCTTTTCATTATGCACACTTTGGTACTGTTCCCACCTTTAAATTTAAATCTATTGCCTTATAATAAAAACTGTATTTATAAAGTAAATAACTGAAATAAATGAACCCCTCTTGATTCTCTCCCCTCCTCTTTATTCCCATTTCTTCTGCCTTTGAGCCATTTCTTCTCCCACATGGCCTCTCTCAGTCGCTTTCTGTCACTCCTGGATGTGTGGCTGCCTGTGCGTCTCTGTGAGATTGCTTTGCATCGCTCCAGCAAACACGGCACGATCTCCTCCTCGACCAGCAGCCACCTGCTCACCTTGGTGGTCACCGCAGCAGAGCACGTGGTCTCAGCAGAGCATGTCTCCCATGCAGACATGTGGGTTCCATGTGGGTTCCGGAATAAGCCCCACCCCACTCTAGAGCATGGGATCTGGCTCCTGGAGCAGCTCCCCAAGAGGCCAATGACCTGGAAGTGCAGGGGAATTAACTCCCTGTGGGGCACTGGCTACTACTGGAAACCTTGTACAGTGGAGATAAAAATAGTAAATATTCCCTCCAGGGTCCTTGGAGAATCAAATAAGCCAAAAAACAATATCAGCTTTGTTAACCATAAAGAGCTCTGCAAACGTTAGGAGTTACCATGTAGCAGCATCATCATCACCCTCATCACCGGCATTGTTATTTGGTGGCCTTGACCATGCCTGAGAGCACAAGATTCACAGCTATCAGCAGGGGGCAGAGGTGGGACTTGTCGACACAAGGTGTGATGGGGTGGTACTCCTGTGGTCATGTTACATGACACGCAGAAGGGGCTTTGCACATGAAGGTTCCTCACCAACTGACTTTGAGTTAATTAAAAGGGACATTACCCTGGGTGGCCCCGACTTCGTTAGGTGAGCCCTGAAAAGGGACTCGGCCCTTCCTGAGGTCACAGAGATGCAAAGTGCAAGAGATATTTCTCTTGCTGGCTTTGAAGGAGCAGAGGGCCACGTGGTGTGGCAGGCCACGTGGCAGGAAGTGGTGGGCAGCAGCAGGCGACAGCCAGCAGGAGAGAGAGGGGCCTCAGGCCTGTGACCTCCAGGAACTGAATTTTGCCAGCAACCTAAGCGAGTTTAGAAGTGGACATTCTCCTAGCCACGCGTGCAGATAAGAATTCCTTGACTTGGGCTGTGTGAGACCCTGCCCACAGAAGCTGTGAGGCGATAGGTACATCTGTGTAGCTAGAAACCACTAAGTTTATGGTAATTTGTTATGCAACAATAAAACACGAACACAGATACCCAGAAGTGTGAACTCACTTCAGACAGAAAGGAGGAGGCAGCTCACAGCTTGGAAAACCAGAGGAGAAAGACAAGGAGCTCCGAGGAAGTGGATCTAGGAAGGAGAGACCGAGAGAAACAGCCCGAGGTGTGTGGATGAGATCCTGCGCCAGAAATCGTCTGACTCTGCAGCTGCTCGGGGTACTTATGGCTGCTGGCATCTTTGTCTCCTGTGCGCTCACGCAGGGCCAAGGCCACCGAATAGCAATGACAGTGATGATGGCACTCCATGGGAACCCCTTGTTTGCACAGCCCTTTAGAGTTAACAAAGCTGGTGTATTTGTTGGCGTCTTTGATTCTCCAAGAACCCTGGAGGGAATATTTCATATTTCTATCTCCATTTTACAAATGAAGAAAACACGGAGGGCTCTCCATAGTTACACAGTTATTAAAGGCTGTCCAGGGCCCAGACCTCAGGCTTATCATTCCCTCCGAGGAAGGACAGACAAGAGAAGGATGAAAAGCAGTAGCTGGGCTCCTCGGGTCAAGGGCCTGAGAACCAGCCTTAGAAGGAGCCCAACCTCTGCTTACTTATAAGGACTGCAGTGATTCTGACATGTAGGGAAAATGGCATTCGCAGATGCTCCACACATGCTTTTCTCTAATCAGGAACAGGCCAACCACGCAGCTATTCAGCTTTCAACCATCCAATCCCCGAGGGCCATCCCAAACTGCCTCCCCTGCACCCTACCCACTGCCCCTCCCTCCGCCTCCTTGTCCCCTATCAAAACATATCTGTCTAGTTCCCAGTCTGTGCTCACGAAGAATATCATCACCATATGGAGGTACGGATGGATAACGGTGGTTGTACATTCCTGTCTCTAAGCCAAGAGAGATGTGTGTGCATTTTAAGAGTTTTTTTCCTCAGAGTCCTAATCTGAAGGAGGGATCCTAATTATGTGGATTTAGGGCCTTGAAATATAGGTGAGCCGCTTACTCTGGAAAGAAGCCCAGCCTTCCACAAGGAAGATCTTGGTACGGGATTAGCCTTCCCCCACCCCCACCCCTAAAATCTATATTATGCATTACATACGTAAATATTTGCTGTTCTCCCTAGGGAAAAATAGGCGGAGCTTGCCTTAATTATCAGCTCAAGGTTATACCAGAAGTGAGAAAACTCACACAAAGCTTTGAGGTCCCATGAGTTGCCTCGGGATCTTATGCAAAACGCGTGGTGGATATGACTGGTGCTTCTCAGTATTCAGGTCCCCTCCCCTTCTGGACACGATTCTGAGCCCTCTCGCAGGGCAGTGAGCTCTGTGACTGCATGTGACCAATGAAATGTGAGCAGAAGCAGCACGTGTCGTTGTCAGGTACGACTGTCCCGTCTCTCTTGCCCTGCCACGAGGGCCAAGGAGGCTGCATGGTCCAGGAATTGCAGCTACAGGAAGATGGAGCCATTGTTAGCCTGGATCTTTGAGGACCTCATAGAAGACAGCTGCCTAGAAGAGTCACCAGGGTCACAGTGGATTCGGAATGGTGAGAAATAAACACTTGTTGTGTTAAGGCTGTGGTCCCCAACCTGGGGCTGTGGACCAGTGCCAGTCTGCCGTGGCCTGTTAGGGGCCAGGCCGCAGAGCTCCGCACTTCCCCCATCCCTTGTTTGTGGGAAAATTGTCTTCCATGAAACTCGTCCCTGGTGCCAAAAAGGTTGGGGACCACTGTGTTAAGGTGTTAAGATCAGAGGCTGCTTGTTACTAAAGCATGATCTAGCTTATGCTAACTAACATATCACTTAACTTCGCTGAGCATGTTTGCTCTTTTACAACATGTGGAGAAAACCTGCCCAGCCTTTTCTGTGGGGAACAGATGAAACTGATAACTGCTTTGTAAACATGAGTGTATAACTTATGTCAGCTTAGATCAGGGAATGGGCAATTTGCCGGAACGAAGGTTTCATCTCCAACTGGTGTTTTCCCTGCACGCAGGCAGCGATGCCCCTTATGTATTAGGGGTTAGGGAGGGCAGGACAGTGGACATTCTTATGAATAAAGGGTGTTACTCAGGGGCGGCAAACAGCCCAAAGTTCTCAGAGAACAGCAACACATGTTCCCTTTAGTGCTCAGTCCAGGGGTGTCCACTGCCATCTGCACACTGGGCTCTAAATCCAGGCAACACTGGTAGGTTATGGTCCAGAGCAACATGAAGAAATCCCAGCTCTCTCCGGTCCTCCAATGGTGAGAGAGAGCAGCATCACCAATCACCCTTCTTTCTTATGTCAATAGACCCAATCCCTCCCCAGGGTTTAGTTGGGCATGTGGTACCAGCCTGAGTCTCTTTTTCCCAAGCCTCTCCTAGGGTGACAATGTGACCTCATATTCTCCAAAGGAAAGTATGCAGCAATGATGAGTGCAACTTCTGCACTCATCTTGCTTTACAGAAAACCCTTGCTTTACAGTAAAGCTCCTACAAATGGCTTCACTTTCCAATTCCCATGAGCTGGATGGCAAATGCGCCAGCAACCTGGCTCCAACCACACGGATGAGCACAGAACCCAAGGGGGTTGAGCCACAACAGAGAAGGAACCTGGGTCTGAATGGCTGATGAACACAGCTGCACCACCAGCTGGAACCAGCTAGACTACTCTGTGAGAGTAAAATATACTTTCATTTTATTTAAGACACTCTCTTTTGAGACTCTTTGTTACAGCAACTTCACCTTTATCCTGACCAATACACTGGTTTATAAAAAGATGCTGCAACAAGTGTTTTAGTTGATTTCACAGGCCCATGGGACCAATAGCAACCAAAAAATTTATCTTGTTTGTGAGCTTGGCTAAGAATCTCCACCTTCCCTAAGAAGGAGAGCCAGGTCCCTCTACCAGGCAGGCACGTTTGGGGGCCCTGAATGGTCTTGCAATCTGTGGGTCCCACTATGTAACTCTCCTCTGTTTCCCCAATAATCCAAGGAAATTGTCTCTCTACCTTGGTGGTCACATTTTTAATAAAGTGAACAAAGTCTATGATGGGGCTGTCATAGGAGTCAAGTCTCAGACCAGAGGAACCACCATTGTATGGGATGACACCTCCCCTGGTCTCCCTGCCCAGGGGGAGACAAAATTGAGTGAGAGGCTTGGGGAGGCTATGTGTGACATACACCTCCCTCGTAAATTGCAGTTAAATTGTAAACACTGTCTTTTTATAGTGCAGGGAGATGCATCAAATACAGATACAGACAGGTGCCCTTTGCTGTTGACTTCTCTTCATGCACACCTCACCCCTTCCCGCTTCCTACTGGTCTCCATCTCATCTCTGCAGGTCCTAATCTCATCAGTCTTTCAGGGCTCAGAGCAAATGCCACCTCCTCCTCCCCTCCCCCTTGAAAAACCTACGTGTTCCCCACAACGAGGTCAATTGCTCCCTTCTCCAAACTTCCACAGCACTTTCACTTGTGCTTCTCTGGGGACACGTGGTGCTTGGTGCCTTGTGGATGGGCAGGTGGAGGCTTGGTGCGGGTGCAGGGAGGACTGTCCAGGAGGACTTCTGACCTTTATCTCTGGCTTTCTGCTAGGGGCCTCACATACACTTTATATCGAGTCAGGCACTGTTACTATCTCCACTTTACCAAAGAGCACAAACAGTGAGTCACTTAGTCATGGTCATTCGGAAGGGATTCACATCTAGGAAGCTGTGCACTAGAGCCAATGGTTATAACCCATGTTCAACGCTGCCTCCACTCACGAGAGGGACAGTGGGTGCCCATGAGGCCGGGCAGAGGGGGACTGTTCACGCCAAAGTCGGTGGCTGCACACAGCAGCAGCCGCGAGTTCAGAAGCCCCTGCATGGGCTCCTGTGTGGTGTCTGCACAGGGCTTCTCTTGCCGAGCTTCCTGCCGACAGCAAGTCTGAGCTTTGAGTTACTCAGCTGAGACAGTGAAACAATTCTGTCAATTAAGCTAAACATCTGGTCAATGTAGTGAAAAATCAGTCACCAGGGGTCTGGCCACAGACCCAGGCTCCTTTCAGGCGGAAGACTCTTCCCCAACCCCTGAGGGTGGGAGAGATGCTCCCCTAATTCGTAGGCCCTGATTTGCATACTCCCCTCTGATTGGCTGGTGGGACTCACACCTAAGGATGTTCCAAGGACCTGTGTGAGCATAGGAGGGACAAATCCTGTGGCCTCTGAAACATGCATTAGAGTGGAGAGCTGGAGTCAGCCCAGATCCCAAAAGCACATTCCCAAGCTGGGTACTAAGTTCTGTGCTGCCTGCTGTAGAAATGCAAATTGCCATAATAAATGCCTATTATCCCAATTACCTCTAATTGTCTGGCTTGTGTAGTAAGACATTACCATAGGGGAGGCCGACAAGGGAGAGGGTGTATTTAGCAGAATACCCTATCCAGGGAGCTGGGGTACAGATAAAGTAGGTGAGCTGGCCCAGGAAGCCCCTCCACGGCCCCTGGGATAGATGAGCATAGAATAGATGAGAGGGCTTCGCCACCTCCCAGCTGCTTTGGGACAGTGTTGATGCAGTGACATCTTTTTGTGATGGTCATTAAATGCTATTTTAAAAATTGGCTGAGTGCTGGAGAGATAAGGGCAGAGAATATATGCTTGTTTTCCATGCCTCCTTCCTTCTGGCCAGCTGGGTCTGTGAACAGCTAAGGGAGAGGGTAGGCTATTGAATGGAACAAGATTATTTTCCATCATTGTAATGTAACATTTGATTCGACCATTTATTTAGTCAACCAGCCAGGCATTCAGGAAGCATACACTATATAGCAAGCATCTGGAAACACAGCATTTTAGAGCTGAAAAATGACATTAGAAATTATACACACTGCATGTCCAACAATTGTACTAAGTGGTTTCACTCCTTCCTATAGCAAATAATTTATTCAGCTTCTACCACCTACCAGGCACAGTTCTAGGTCCTCGAAACAGAGCAGTGAATAAAATAGACTGATTCCCTCCCCCACACCAAAAAGAAAAAAACCAACCTCTGCCTTCAACAGAGCCTATATTCTACTTTGGGGGGAACAGAATACTTGAGAGAAACAAAGTAAACAGCATATTATTAGGGGGTGATCACTAGGGGGAAAAAGATAACAGAAGAGGGGATGGAGATTACCAGGTCTGGGGTTGAAATTTAGTGTAACTTGGGTGACATGAAAGAAGATGACACAAAATCTTCAACTGTAGTAGCAATGATAGACTGTGCCCTCCTCCAAAACACACACACGCTATTAGTCACTACCTGAATGAATGAGAAAAATTGATGCAAGACAGAAAAATGTAGTCATCAGCTATCTACAAATGCATTAGCTGAGGTCCTGTTTGGAGCTATGCAGGCTCATTTTTTATTAGCTTAGGTAAGCTCACAAGTCTTGCTGGGACCTCTTAATTCTATTACAGTATTGATTAAGGTTGAGCAATGCAAAACTTGCAATTTGCACATACCCTTGTGAAATTAAAACCTTTCCGTTTACTGATAGAGCAGTAATTATTGTGAAGAACTGAGGGCACCTCTGCTGAAACAGAGAACTGATTTCATTTGCCAACAAAGAGAAAAACGAGGCCTAAGTAATAAATCTGGGAATGGTTGCCCTTCGTTCCCATTGTTAACCCTGGGTTGGTCCAAGGGCAGAAGTGTGGGAGGGCTCAGAATGAGTAGTGCCCCCGGGAGGGCGGCCGGCTGGCAGGAGTGCAGGGAGTACAAAGGAAGCCACAGAAGCCCTTCTAGGCTGTCTTGCAGGACTGTTGGCTTTGGCTGAAGAAACCTCCTGCAGAAGCACTTGGACGCCATTCTGGGAAGCCCCGCAGGTCCTCTCAATACTTCTTTCTCAGTTTCCCTCCCCTGAGCCTCCTCTGTCTGGGAGTAGCCCTACTGCGACCTCACTCTTCTCTCCTCCATTCAAAGCATTTTTACTGACTTATAGGTCTTACTGATTCTAGATCTTTCTCTCTCATTTAGTCCTGTAAAGCAATCCTGGCTGTCAATGGGGCCACAGTGAACACAACCACGGGGATGACACCTCACAAGTGATAGCACTTCACAGTTTGCAAAGCACTTTTGTGTCCCTTGTCCCATTGAATCTTCACAATAATCCTACACATCCATTTACAGATGAGGGCACCAAGGCTTGGAGGAGGTACTCAAGGTAACAAAGAGTGGCAGCAGGATCAGTCTGGCCACAATGTCACATGTCCACCATTACCTTATAAGGACCAGCTGCATCCTGTGCCCAGTGTACCCTCCTTTTGCAGGAATAGAGTTGTGGCTGGGCATGCAGCTTCTAGAAAGAAGACACTTCTCAGCCTCCCTTGCAATTAGGTGTGGCCACAGGACTAAGTTCTGGCCAATGAAGTGTAAGTGGCAGAGGTATGGGCAATGTCTCAAATGTGTCCTTAAAGGAAGAGTTGGGCCCTTCCCTTGTCTCTTTTCTGCTGGCCGGAATACAGATGTAACAGATAGAGCTGCGGTGGCCATCTTGTGCCACAAGGCCAGTTTGGGACTGAAAGACACGCAGAGTAATAAAGCACGAGGAGCCTGGACCACCTAGCTGCGGTTTTATATAAGAGGAAAATACACTTCTGTTTCCCAGTTGGATTTTCTGTCACTCAAAGTCATATCTTGTCCTAAGTAATATAGTAGTATTTTATCTGCAATAGAGCTAGCCTTCGAATGCCAGCAGGTATCTCTCTTCCTTCACAACGAGAATCCTAATTTGGAAGCTCTTCGTCTATCCCCTGGACCACTGCAATAGCTCCTGACTGATCTCCCTGCTTCTAGTCTCGCTGCTTCATATCCATTTTCCACACTGCAGACGAGGGTCCGGACACCTGTGCTGACCTGGCTGCATCTCTTCCTGGCTCCAAACCTCCAGCGTCCCCCCATCTGCTCGAAGATGGCGTTTGAACCTCTTCCCTGGGTGTCAGTGCCCCGCAACCACACCCCCGCCTAGCCTCCAGAAACTCTGCACCCTTCCCCGCCCCCGCTCCGCTCCATGCTCCCTGCGTGCTTCACGCCCTTTCTTACCTGTGTGCGTGTCTTTGCTCAGGCCATCCCCTCCACCTGGAACAAGGACCCGCCCTTGTTGTCTGGCCGACCCTAGTGTCCGTCAGTGTTAACCCACGTCTACCCTGCAGGATGCCTTTTCTGAGGCATCCCTCATCCCCCTTCCAGACTGTGTTCCGCCAGTTTCCAGCTCAGCTCTCCATCACTGTGCTTACCACATCGCATCACACTTATCTCATGGGTCTCTTCCCTCCGCTAGACTGTGAAACCCTCCAGAGCAAGGACAGGTGTCTTTTTCATCATTTTCTCACTAGGACCTGGCACAAAACCTTGCCTAACTGGACATTCAATTTTTCGATGACTAGATTAATTGACTGTAGCAGTGCTGTGGTTTGAATGTGTCCTCCAGAGTTCATGTGTTGGAAACTTAATACTCAATGCAACAGTGTTGAGAGATGACACCTCTAAGAGGTGATTAGGCCACGAGTGCTCCGATCTCTTGAATGAATTAATGCTATTACGGTGGAAGTGGGTTCCTTATAAAATAATGAGTTCAGCTCCCTTGCCCTCCCATCTGTATCTGCCCTTCCACCATGGAATAGCGCAGCGAGAAGGCCCTCACCAGACGTAAGCCCCTCGACCTTGGACTTCCCAGCCTCCAGGATGTAAGAAATAAATCAGTGCTCTTTATAAATTACCCAGTCTCAGGCGTTCCATTACAGCAGCACAAACGCATTAAGGCAAAACATGCTCTGTTAGTATCCCGCCCACCCGCCTCCAACCATTCCCAGGTATGCCGAGGACTTCCTGCCCCCAGCACCTGCGACTCTGCCTAAAGGCTGTCTCTGGCCACAGCTCAGTGGGCCGAGGAAGACAGTCAGAAATGAGGAGGAGTTACCCACCCCACTCCAAACCAATCTTGGATGGGAGCTGGTGAAGGAGGACCCCAGCTTTCTCATTCTTTGAGTGGGACCACCCTGAAGTGTAATCTATACCATGTCCTGTGGTAGGCAGAACGGAGGCCCCTCCAGATCATGTGGCTAAGTGAGGTTACGTGGCAAAGGGGAATTAAGATTGCACATATAAGTAAGGTTGCTGATGGGCTAACTTTAGCATAGAGATTATGCTGGACTATCCTGAGTGCATCCAATGTCATCAAAAGAGTCCTCAAGCATGGAAGAGGGAAGGAGGAGAGTATGCCAGAGTGACACAGTGTGAGAACTTGGCCCACCGCTACTGGCTTTGAAGGATGGGGCCATAAGTGAAGGAATGTGGGCAGCCTTTGGAGGCTGAAAGGGAAGGAAACAGATCTTGCCCTAGAGCAGAAAGGAACACGGCCCTGCCAATGTACCTGGACTTTAGCCTAATGAGATCCACCTGGGACTTCTGAGCTACAGAACTGTAAGATAATACATTTGTTATTTTAAGCCACCAACTTTGTGGTAATTTGTTATAGAAGAAATAGAAAACCAATCCACTCTTGGAAGTCCCCAGTGGGACTGAGTCCCAGTTATTAGAGTCAGACACTTGCTCATGAACAAGCCCCATGTTGGCCTCCTTCCCTCCCGGCCCTCACCTCCCTACTTCTCCACTGATGCTTCCTGAGACCACCCCCAGGTAAACTGCTGACCCTCAAATCCTTGACATGATTTCTTCTGGGGGGATGCAGCGTGAGATAGTCACTGTCTGGAGGGGCTAGGGAGATATCTGACTGCACAGACCTGGGCAGCCCCAACTCATCTAGGATTTCACCTACATCTGATATACGACAGCTTCGGGATCCTTGGGGATATGAAGTTCCCAAGAGGATCAAATTTATGGGAAATGTGGAGACTGGAGAAATCCCCCCCCCCAATTACCAGGGGTGAGAGGGCGCCGGAAGCCCAATATTGGTCTGTGGGGTAGGGTGGGCTAGAAGGGACAGAAAGAGGGGGGGGGCCAGCGCAGCAGCAGTGGGCTCAGACTGTCCACCCAGAGAAGAGTGGCAGTGGCCTCCAGCTCACCCCAATTTCCACAGGGATGTGCCCACAGGTGACAACAGGAGGCTTTATCCTGGAGGAAGGATGGGGAGGACCATAGCCAGGAGAACAGAGAATCGAACGGCAATGCTGTCAAGGCCTCCAGGAGGCCAGAGGATTACTCAAAATATACCAAGAAAGACAGGGTTGTGCAGCGAGAGGAGGAGTCAGACTTAGGGCTGTTAGCTATTGACTATGTTTCTCATTAGCCACCACGCACTTCTTTCGGGTCTGCGATCCTGGGATATTCTCTGCAGAGAATCCAAGAGATATAATAAATGAGATGACCTTCGTAGCCCACTCATATCCAACACTTGGATATTTTATGACCTTAAGACAAGATGAGCAGACCACCCCAAGGCGTGCTGCCAGAGCAAAGATGGGGAAAAGGAGGAGACCCTGTCAACGTGCTGAGCAGAGGTCTTCCTGGGACAGCCAGGTGACTCTCTGCATCTATCCCTCTTCTGGGGGAGGGCCCAGATAGGAAGTGGGGCTTTGTCCTGGGGAGCTCTTCGTTTTAGGAAAGAGTCAGTCCCATGTTTAAGGAGCCTCTGATGCTACAGGGGAAGCCAGGACACCTAACTGAAAGGCGTCCACTGGCATCCAACAAAGTCCAGAAGAAGCGGGTGTCGCCACCATGAGGTGACATGGACAGGGAGGAGAGGTCCCCACTCAGGAGTCAACCAGGATTACTCCTTCTAGAGGACCAAGCCACGAGATGTACAGGTGGAGGCAGCTGGTCCACCTCTGCTTCCCCACCCCACGCACGTCCCCCCTGGGCAAGCCTCTCCTCTCCCTGCCTCAATCTTTTCAGCTGTAAAATGGAGACAGTGTGTATATTTCTTATTTTTATGGGCTAAGCATGGCCAAAATTCATAAATATGTTGAAGTACTGATCCCAAGTGCCTTAGAAATGTGACTGTATTTGAAGATAAGGTCTCTAAAGAAATAATTAAGGTAAAATGAGGTCATGCAGGTGGGCCTTAATCCAATATGCCTGAGCGGAGGTTCTTAAGAGAAAGTGTGGACACAGACACATACAGAGGGAAGACCAAGTGACAACACAGGGAGAAGACGGCCATCTACAAGCCAAGGAGGGGCCTCAGAAGAAACCAACCCTCCTGACTCCTTGACCTGGACTTGTAGCCTCTAGAATGGTGAGAAGAGACATTTCTATTGTTTAAGCTAGCTAAACATTTCTATTGTTTAACCAGTCTTTGTTCTGGAAGCCCTGGCAAACTAATGCACTTATCTCAATATTTGAAAACTTGAATGAGATGATTATGATGATGATGATGATGATGATGATGTGTGTGTGTGTGTATGTGTCTGTGTGTTCCAAAAATAGGGTCCTTTCTCCCTCTCATTTTTCCCCCTTCCTAGGTCCCTGATGTTCTCTTTGATATCACCTGGTGAGCCCAGGGGAGGAGCTTCCTCCAGATCCTGTCTGGGGCAGACCCAGCACCTGTGTCCTTAAAGGCTGGACTCAGCCTACGGACACTGTGGCAGGCTCTGAGCTAGAACCAAGACCTAAACTAGAGGACACGACAGTCCCTCCTCCAACCTTGATCCCCTGCAGCCCAGCCATGCTGACATCTCAGCTGCACGGACATGGAGACAGTGTCTCAGTGACTCCTGGCAAAGTCCAGCATGGCAACGCAATGGCAGTTTCCCAGGCGAGCCATCTCCAGGCTGGGTGGCAAGAAGAGAAAACGAGGATGTTTCAGAGAGGTCAGGCACTGAGCGAGGACATCTCTAGAGCAGGAGACAGAGCCAGTTCCTCTCTCTGTGGTAGGGACACAGCCCTGACCACGGGAGGTTCTGAGTCTGATGGGAGTGAAACCACCCCAGCCTCATGGATTTCCCAATCTGATGGGGGAGATACAGCCTCTGTCTTCAGGGACTCCTAATCAAAGAGTGGAAACAGCCTCTGATTTCAGGAAGACTTACTGACTGAGCCACAGGACACTCCAGTTGGAAAGAGGAGCCACATCTGGCTTCTGGTGTCTCCACTGTGATGGAGGAGATCTAGCTCCTGCCCTGGGCAGCCCCCACTCTACAGAGGGTGGGCAGCCTCGACTTCAGCAATCTCCACATCTAACAAGGGATACTTGGTCTGGCCTCAGTAAGATCACAAAGCCCTGGCCTCAGAGAACTCCCAGTGTGAGGGGGTAGAATGCACTTACGGAGTATCTGTCACAGCCAGTGCAACATGCCACCATGCGGCAGAGTATTTATGATATACCAGGCTTACTATGGAATGATTCTCCAGAATCAGGCATGGGGTGAGGGGCTGCCTTGCAAACTCTCCCCATATCCAACTGCAAAACCTGCTCACGACCTTCCTCAGTGGGCTGACAGGCCTTATCGACCCAGGAGAGTAGGTTTCCTGTCTATTCCAGAAACTCTTCTGTCATCAATTCCATACACATTGGTTGAGCACCTGCTCTGTGCCAGGCAGTGGGGGCTCAGAGGTGACCCTATCAGAAATTCCCAGTGTAGTATCAAAGGCAGGTAGGTGACACAGAAGGCCCCTCCTGCCCTTGTTCCCCACCCCAAGCACTGGGAGATCCCATAATGCCCTCTCTAGATGATCCTGGACCCATCGGTTGTCAGGACTTGCTTTGACTGTCTCAGAGACCAGTGTCCTGCACAGGGTCCAGCCCAGGGAAGATGCTAAAAATTTACTTGCTGCATTTAAAACACGGCGAGGCAGTTACCAATACACCATTTTTATACTTTTTTGTATGCCTGAAATATACATAATTTATTAATAAAAACATGGTGAGAAGAGGATGCACTAAAACCACACAGAAAGGAAAGCAAAGGGACATTGTCAGGATCCAGAGTGGCAGTTCCCTTGGTGGGGGTGCGGAAGTTCAGACGGGGCACTGGGCTCAGAAGTAGATCACAGTCAAGCTTCTGTTGGGTGGTGGGTTTCTGTCTAGTCATTCCATTACTAAAGAAAACTAATGAAGTATCCAAACACAAGTGGGTTATGCAAAGACCAATGAGGAGAGAGATTAAACCCAATCTGGGTGCCTGAAGTCCAAACACAAAAAAAGCACCTGGTGCAAAGAATCCTAATGGGCAGTGAAAGAGGTTCTGCAAGAGACGGGGGCTTAGCCATGTCGTGGTGTGGTGGCAAGGGCATGGCAAGAGAAGCCAGGCACGCTGGGCTCCAGCTCCACCTCTGCTTCCTGCCCCATCTCCTCAGGCCCATCTCTCCTTTCTGGCTTCACCTGTGAAATGGGAACCATGCGTCTGTCGTCCTGGCCAGTTGTGAAATGCAGTGAGGTGACGTGTAGGGGACACGAGGAGGGACAGGTTCTCGCCTGAGACCACCATTGTAGTGCGTTGAATGGAGGCCCCCGAAAGATATGTCCACGTCCTAAGCCCTGTGAATGTGACTTTATCTAAAAAGAGCAGGTCTTTGAAGATATAATTTGGTTAAGGTGATGAGATTGTCCCGGACTATCCAGGACGGCCCTGGATGCAATGGCAGGTGTCCTTGTCAGAGAAACGAGAGGAGAAGACACAGGAAGATAGAAGAGAAAGCCAGGTGAGGGTGGAGGCTGAGAGTGGAGGGCCGCAGCCACAAGCCAAGGAGTGCCTGGCCCCACCAGGAGCTGGAAGAGGCGAGAGAGGATCCTCCCCGTCAGCTTTGGAGGGAGTGGGGCATCAGCACCTCCCTTTCAGACTGGAGCCCTCAAAGGGAGACAGAATAAGTTTCTGTTGCTTGTGGTCACCGGTTACAGCAGCCCCAGGAAGCTGACCCAGCCATGATCTTTGGTTGACACTGTTTATTCTCCATGCATCCATCTCTCCCCCGTCCTTTCTCTGCCCTTTCTAGCCCTGGGCTTAGCCTGCCCCCTGCATTTCTCAGACTCCTCTTCCCTGGGGCTGTCCTGGGCTAGCCACTGGGAGGCACCCACAGGAGACGAGAGGAGGACGGCGCGCTTCCCCTGCAGCTCCACAAACCCACCTGATTCATAGAGATTCCACAGGGGCTGCTTTTTAGATCCCACAGCTCTCAGTGGGACCTCTCACCCTCCCCCCACCCCGACAGCCCTGGCGGTGCTGCTGCCTCCTGCCCGTGGTGCCCTGGAGCTGCACTGGCCCCGCCAGGTCCCTCCACCCTGCACACGATCATACGCAGTCGCTTCTCTAGTTAGCGCTGGGAGTCAGTCATCCACATGCAGCTGGCGCCCTGCCAGCCACCGTGTCCACCTGCCTAAGGGTAGAGGGACAAGCCTGTGACCTCAGAGCAAGTCCCTTCCTTTTGAATTCTCACTGTCAGGTGTTTCTTTCTAGACAGTCACAATGGGTGATCTTGAGCCCCTCGGCTCCTCAAACACACACCTGGGTCTCAGTTTCCTTGCCTGCCACACATCTCCCCATCTTGCTGCAGAACTCCATCGGTCCCAGCCAGCTTGGTCCCTCCAGCATGTGGGGCTGGGAGAGGGAAATACAGGCGTGTATCTAAGAAAACACAATGCCCCCTCCTTCTCCACCTCCCCAGGTCATGGAAACCGCCATGAAATGGTGCCAAGTGTTTTCCACTCAACGGATGCCTCACGAGGCTGCTCCCTGCCTGCTCTCAGAGGAATTCCCTGGGAAAGAGAAAGAGAGAGGAGTTGGGAAGGCCCAGCTGCCAGTGGTGAGCCCCCCACCTGACTCCCCCCGTCTCAGCGCAAGGGGTCTGACCAACCCGGGAGGAGAATGGGACTAGGAGGGCCGGACGCATGGAGAATAAACTCGTGGCTGCTGTAGCCCGCTGCCCTGGACCTGCACCAGCTGCCAGGGCTCCCACTGTCCAGCTCCAACACAGGCAACTGCAGGGCCTGGGCCACCGCCAGGTGAACCGGGGGTGGGGGCGCAGCGTAAGAGACAGGGTACAGGACAGGGGTGGTGGCTGCCCCACAGATGCCTGGAATGTCAGAGCCACCTGAGCCACCCCTGGTCCTGCAGAGCACAGGAGAACCAGGAGGGGCAGGGGCACAGTCGGAGTGCCCCATTCAGGCCTGGGGACAGCGGGCAGAAGGGCACTGGCAAATCGGAACACGCCCAGCAGGTCTGGGCCTGACAGGCGAGAGGGTGGGGCTAGTGGTGGAGAAGGAGACAGGGCGGAAAGGGCAGGAGCCCACCACTCGGGCGTGGGGCTGACCTGCAAGTAGCCAAGGGGGTGTCTGGGAAGTGGAGGGGGCTCTTCTCAGTGCCTCCAGAACTGAAGCCAGGGCAGGGGGTGCAGCAAGGCGAGTTTGGGGCTCAACATCGAAAGGACTTTTCTAAACATCCAAGCTGGTGGAAGAGGAGTCTGGCCTCCTGGCAAAGCGAGGAGCAGCCGTCACTGGATTTGCTCAAGGGCAGGCTGGACCACTGCAGTTCAGGGGTGCTGTCAGGGGAGCCCCGAAAAGTGCCACGCTGACTGCAGGAGTCTCTCCCTGGCACACGCCAAGCTGCCCTGGGAGGGTGTGCGGTGCGCTGGTGAGAGCTCAGCCCCTGCGGTCAGCTGGCTGGGTTCAACTCCCCACTCCTCATCTCCCCTCTGCCTTCCCCGGCCCTTCACTTTCCCCTTCGTTTCTCCCCTGGGCTGGGTGGGTGTCTCCAGGTCAAAACAATTGGTCGATTTCATTAAAACCCACAGCAGGCGGGTTTTTGCAAAAACCAGGAATCTAGGGGGTTTATTCTCGCAACACAAGAACAAACTATTGCTTTTGCCTGAACTTTTCACTTTTCTGCCGGCTGAGTTGGCGTCTGAAGGCCCTGAGCTGTTGGCCACAGCAGCGACCCAGCAGAAGTGGGAGGACAGGGGCCACTCTGCAGGGAGCAGAGGAGCACTGTGGTCATTTTCAGCCTAATAAAGAAATCCCAGGGATCCTGCCAAATGACTTCTGGAAACAGTCTGCAGAGCACCCTCGCACTCACTGCACGGCATTTGGATTTGCCCTGTGAAAGCGCAGCAGCCTTTATGCTCTTCTCGCCTCCTGATGTTGCTGTCGTTACAAGCAGCTTCACAACTGCCTCCTGCGCTTCCAGGGAGAGCCTGCCAGAGCCCTGGAGGTGTCACGACTCTGAGCATCATTCGAGGTATTGCTATCAATTTCCCCCTCGGCCTTTCTCCTGCCCCTGGCTGCTACCTGCCCCCACCTTCAGGCACCTTGGCAGGTTGGCAGGTGGGAACCGTGTCATTCCCCAAACCTCACATTCATTGGCCCTGAACTTTTCATATGTGTGATCTCCTTGGCTTGGAAGTGCCCTGGCGTTCACACCCTACCTTTGATCCGAGCTGCACCCGCCAGCAGCGCCTTAAGCACCTGTTTGTCTGGCTGTCATGGAAATGGGTCCCACTGGGTGAGAGGCTGGAACAGAGGTCTTCCTGTGCCACCAGAGGACAGACAGCACATTCCTGTCCCTCGGGGTCCAGCCCACGTTGCACTTCCAGGTCCACGCCTCCAGACCCTGCCTCTACCTTCCGGGCACCAGCCAAACTTTAGGGCCCCCTCTCTGCCGGGCGGCAGCCAGGAGGGATGGTTATAAACTGACAAGCATCCCCCGCTGCCACTCTTTGGCCAGATTGAATGTGAAGCGTCTCACTCAGGTAGCATCATGCCTCCTCTCAGCTTAAATGTCATGTCTGCAGAAAGCTCCTGGACCGGAGCCAGTGTGTCAGACTAGAAAGTGCCTCTGCTTCAAAGTCAGGAAGCTGGAGCTTAAACGCCAGCCCGGCCATCTTTCGGCTGCATTGAGATAGTGGCATGGTCTACCTGGACTCCTTTCCTCTCCCAGCCGTGGGGAAACGGTAAGGCCGGCACTTCCAGGGTACTAGGCATGGCACCGATGGCATTGTACATGCTAATTCATCCATTCCTCACAACCCAGATGGTGGCTGTTATTATCACTCCCATTTTATTGATGAGGAAACCGAGGCACGGAGTGGTTGCATCACTTGCCCAGGGATATACATTAGGAATTGGATGCCTGGACCTGCCATGCCCTTAACCACCATTGCATGCACCTCATTGCTCACCAGGATGCAGCCACCCAGACATTCCCCACATACAGCAGGCACAAAATACATGCAAAATGGTCTTGTGGCCGTTGTTATTCTTGACATGGGGCTTTCAGGCAGGCCAACCGGTGGGGGAGAGAAACCCCTAACCTGGAGCAGGGAGACCTGGGCACCTTCATGTGAGTCATGAGCCTTCTCTGGAAGTTTCCCAGGGTTGCCCTTACAAATTGCCATAGACCGGGTGGGTTTAATAAAGAGGAATTTATTCTTTCACAGTTCTGGGGGCCAGAAGACTGAAATCAAGGTGTGAGCCAGGCCATGTTCCTTCTGAAGGCTCTCGGGAAGGATCCTTCCACACCCTTCCAGCTTCCAGTGGCTGCTCTAAATCCATGGCGTTCATCAGCTCATAGCTGGGTCACTCCAATCTGAGACTCTGTCTTCACATGGCTGTCTTTTCCTTACCTGTGTCTTCTTTTTTGTCTTTTATAAGGACAGTATCATTGGATTTAGGGCCTACTGTAATCCACAATTATTTCATCTTGAGTTCCTTTTTTTCTCTTTTTTTTATTTCAGCATATTATGGGGGTACAGATGTTAAGGTTATGTATATTGCCCATGCCTCCCTCCCCCCTCGAGTCAGAGCTTCAAGCGTGACCATCCCCCAAACGTTGCACATCTTGAGTTCCTTATTACAAATAAGGAAAAATTCTAAAGTCCTAAAGTTCCAGGTAGAGTTATCATTGGGGAGCCACTATTCAACCACTACACACTGTTTTGGCCCCAGATTCTGTTTCTTTAAAAAGAGAGAATGATGCTGGAAGACCCTGTGCTCTTCTGGGTCTCCAAGGACGATGACCTCAACCATCCCAAGGCTGGTCCTGAAGAGGCAGCCCCCGCCACACTCACTCCTGTGGTTGCCAGAGGCTGGGGCTTCATGGTCGAACAGCCACAACTCACCCATGCATGGAGGAGGAGCCTCTGGAGGCTGATGTGGCCTCCAGAGTGTCTGGGCTGGGGTGGGGACCTGGGCTCCATCACCAGCCAGCTTCAGGCTGGCCACCGGCACCGAGACTATGCTTCGATCAACTGGAGCAGAGCACAGGCCAACTGATGGAGCTGTTCTACTTGGGGATGGCAGCTGGCCCGGAGAGCATTGCAGGGAAGAGAGGCAAGGATGGAGCCTGGCGGGGTCCCTGGAGGGATAGCGGGGGATCGCCTGGGAGGAATTCCACTGAGGTCCACAGACAAGCACCATCTAGGCTCCAACCACGCACTAGCTCCCAGGTGACAGTCAGCAAGGTGCAGGGATGGGCAAACGGGGGCCCAGGCCTCAGGGGGCTGGTGGGGTGTCACAGGGAGTATGCATGCACAGGCGGGTCACACAGAGAGCTTCTATAGTCTGTGCCCACAAAGGGCTTCATCAGCATTGGAAACCAAGAGATCGTTTCTGTTTCCTTAGAAAGATACGATGTAAGGCACAGGGAGTGGGGGCTCCGAGGCTGGCCCCGGGAGCCTGATCCCTTCCCCAGGTACTAAGATTACGTCACTCCTCACCGCTGCCTTCAAAGCAGGTTCACGTCTCTTACTTTGTGGATGCCTCACTCTTGCGGGCATCGCTACCCCGTGGCCCAGTTCCAGGGGACATGTGCTTGATGCGTCTCAGGTTGACTATGTCCCTAGGCTGTGCTGCCTAGGAGGTGGGTCTCTTACTCCCAGGTCACAGAAGGGCAAACAGCCTCAAAGAGGATTCGCGATTTGCCCAAAGACACAAGCTAATTAAAGGCAGGGTTTGAAGTAGCGTCAGGGGATTTAGAATCCCAGCCAAGTGTTTTGCCCTCAGGGTGACACTGTGTCTTTCCTGTGGTCTCCTTTCTCCATAAAAAGATATTAAAAGTTATATTTTATGATGGCATTGGTATAAGGATGAATGTAATTCAGGCTAGATTAAAAATGAAAACATTTTCTTCTGCCCTAAAAGTTTGGAGTGTGTCCCCTGGGCCCATGGTGGCCCCTGAGGCCCCTCACTGCCAGGCCTGGCCTGGCCCGGTGCCACCTGCTCGTGCCCCTCCCTGCCCCTCCGTCAGCCTGGCCCTCCCGCCCCACCGGCACTCGCGCCCTGCCAGGAGCTGAATTACTGAGCACGCAGGCCACGTTGACTGCCGCCTGTCTGCTCTGCATTTCTCCACCGCATCTCCCCCAAGAAGCCTTCTTTGAGAGCACCGTCTATGAGGACCTGCCACTAGGAATCCCCTTTGTACAGAACCATGCTGGAATCCCCTCTGAACCTGTGTCCCCTGCTTCGCTGTAGGAAGGGTGGGGCCCAGGCTCTCCTGCACACATGCGCCACCGCCCAGCCACACCACCCACCGGTGAGTGGGGCCTCTGCAGAGCTGGGCATGCAGGGAGCCTCGTAAGTGCTGAGTTTGCAGGCGCCAGAGCCTGAGCCAGAAGCACTGAAGTACTTGCTGTTTCCCACTCCCTGCTTTTTACCTGGCGAGCTCCTATGCATCCTTCAAAGCCTCTAGAAGCTCTCCTGTCCCTTTCCAGGCAGAGTTCGCCTCTCTGCTTGTGCACTCCCCTCACTCCCCAGTAGGAAGGGGACTGCACCGACCCCTAGTCATTGATTTACTTGGCTGTTCTCCATCACGCTGAGGCCTTCCTGACAGCGGGCCCGGCTCACGGACCTGTCCAGGCCTCAGGATGTTGGTGGCCCAGGGGGTGTCTTCTGCCCCAGCTTCCCAGTACACACTCTATGTACGGCAAGTGGCATCAGAAGCGGCATCCTCTTTCTAGCCTGCCTGACCCTGGGGAACGTCTCAGGCCTGGTGCAAAATGGCCTAGCCGGCTGGTTCCCCGGAATCTCTGAAGTCAAGTCACCTTCCACTCTTGATTACCGGGGAACGGATTATCTAGGTCAGCGGCCTCCCACCCTGGTGCGAGAGAGACGCATGGGGCTGTTACAAAATTCCGATGCCTGGCTTCAGCAGACGGATCCCATCGGGATTCTTGGGGATGGGACCCGGAGTCAGTATTTTTGATGTTTTCTAGAAGGCTCTTAGGAGAGTCTGATGACTGGGGGGTGGAAAGGCTCACGTGTTGGTGGTGGTCTCCAGTCCAGAATGTCTGCCCTCTTTTCCCATGACGCCTTCGTTTGGGCTCATTTCTTTGGTTAAGGGATCGCCTCGAAGGCTGGCTAGGAAGAGGCTCGCGGCTCTCAGAATGAAGGGGGACCTCGAGGGACGGCGTGGTCTGGTTTCCTCCCTCCAACGAGGTTACTGCCGCTGTCTGTGGTCCCACGAGAAAGCCCAACAAGAGGTTGGGTGTCATTCCAAGGTTGCACAGCCAGTGGATACGACCGAGCTGAGTTATAAGTCAGGCTCTTTCAGCGAAGATTTGGTGCTGGGCTG
>VSMD01074820.1:0-37597 GCA_008750895.1 Mirza zaza
ATATATATATATGAAATAGGACCATATTTATATCTCAAGTGAAGGTATAGCTTCCATAAGGTAATCCTGGAAGTCACTGGGGCTGGAATATGAGTGTTAAAGTCAGACTGAGAAGTTTGGGCTTAATGTCATAAGCCAGTGATTCTCAAATGTTAACGGCCACTGGAATCAGAATCACCTTGTGAGCTCGTGAAAACACAGTTGCTGGATCCCACGTTCTGGAGTTTCTAATTTGACAGGTCTGAGATGGGATCCAGGAGCCAGCATTTCTCACGAGCACCCAGGTGCTGCCGTGCCTGGGGCCGCACTTTGGGAACCACTGCTGCACACAGCACAGAGTCAGTGCTGATTTCAGGAGCGAAATGATACACACCAGTGGAAACCTCTGGTTTAGAATTACGGTACTGCGGCGAGGTAGAAAACGCAACGGAAAGGGCAGAGATTGTAGACCAAGTCCACTGGGTTCTCTATGTGCGGCGGCTGAAAACTGGCAAAATCTGGGGAAGTCAGCACAGAACAGCTTGAATCTCCCTGAAATACCCAGCACTTGTTTAGTGGTGGCTCTTTCACTCTGACAGATCCTGGCGTTTAAGTGGTCTCTTTGTCAAAGGACCCGAAAGATATTTAAGGTACCATGTGAGTATTGTCTCACATTGCCGTGATAGGTGACATTCTTGCTTCTGGTATAAACAAAGTTAGGGCCGAGGCAACGGAGGTCAGACGCACTCACTCCAAAAAGTTCCAAACTGACCTCTGAAGTCCTTTCCTGTTCCACTAAGGAGAAGTTCCACTTGAGGGAGGAAAAATGGATTTTGTGTGTGTGGCTACGTGCTGTCGGTGGGACGGAAGCTGAGATTTTTCTGCCTCTGCGACCTGCCTGCCAAACACCATTAGCAGCTGGCACATAAGGCAGAACGTAATGGGGAGCGGCTCTCTTCCTGTTCCTGTCTTCGGTTTTCTCAAAAGACCAGACAATTGAAATATACTCCTGCTCCTTTCCCCGGCCACCATGCTGTCCATTTGTCTAAATTACAGACTTCAGCAATTATGTGTGTATTTTTGTTTTGTTTTGTTTTTCTGGATTGAAGGCAAATCATCTCCACTGAGTGAGGTGGCAAAGTAAGACTAGAATCTCACCGTCTCCTCTTCTGTGGGCAGGAGGAGCGATTTATCTAGCACCTATGGTGTGCCTCTCGTCTTGTTTGAGCTTCACTTCAGCCTTGTGAGTTAGATATTGGCATTGGGACCATTATTCTGATTTTGGAATTTTATTTTAAATAGTTTTAGATTTGTAGGAGAGTTGCAGACAGTACAGAGTCTCTGTATACCCGTTACCCAGCTTTCCCTAATGCTAACATCTTTGTCAAAGGACCGGGAAGATATTTAAGGTACTATGTGAATATTGTCTCACATTGGTTGCCAGGATAGGTGATGTTCTTGCTTCTGGTATACACAAAGTTAGGGCAGAGGCAAAGGCGCATTCACTCCAGAAAGTTCCAAACTGACCTCTGAAGTCCTTTCGTGTTCCACTAAGGAGAAGTGGAATACACCATATATCTTGAAACTAAGAAATTAACGCCGATACAACACTATTTGCTTAGCAACAAACTTTGTCCAGATTTTACCAGTTCTCCTGCTAAAATCCTTGTCCTGGCTCAGGATCCTACACGGTATTTGGTTCTCTTATTTTCCCCCAACCAGTGATAGTTGCTCAAAATTTCCTTGCCTTTCATGACCTGGACACATTTGAAGATCATTTTGTGAAAATCCCTCTGTTCAGGTTGGGCTGATATTTTTTTCTTGACAAGACCCGAGAATTATGGATCTGAGGAGAGAAAACTGTAGGAGTGAAGTGATCGGCCCCATTCTGCAGATGAGAAAACCAAAGTTCAAGGTGACTTAATGAAGTGGGTCAAGTTCGTCCAGTCCGGACTCATCGTTATCTCAGATTTCCGAGCCAATGTTCTACCAACCCCTCAAGCCTTCTCCCTGGGAAGCATAAAATTAAAGGCAAACCATAGAGACACTGGGAAAAGATCGGCTTTAAGGACAAAGGCCTCCCTAGTGGGGAAATAACGTAGAATGATCTTTGCTCTTGTAAGTCACTTGGGTCCCTGGAGGGCCATCTCCAGATGAGTGAACAGTGAAGGAAAGTGATTGACATTGACCCACAGGGCCAGAGAGGGAACACTGCCGAAGTCACTTGTGTGTTTTTACAACACAGATCTCAGTTAGTGCTAAAAACAAATCATATATCTGAGCTGGTCCAATTTTCTCACTTAAAAAGTAAGCAAACTCAGTCCCAGGATCGAGTGGGGGTGGTCGGTCCATAATTCTGATGTCACTCGCCTAGCAAACATCAGCAAACTTAGTCTCCAAAGAAATGCCGCCAAGTAGGCGCTGAATCTCTTCCACTCGAGACGAGACGTGTGTCAGGGATGACTTGCCCGAGAGCCTGGTTTCAGACTGCGGAGGCGACGTTTGAACGCGGCCAGACCTCCCAAGGCCCAGTCCCGAATTTTCTCGCTTCCACCGTCCTGTTTGATCAAGTAACATGTTGTTCGTGAAAACTTGCAATGACCTCATAGTCTGAAACAAGTGATGAGTCAATATCCAATGTGTTGCCTCATACTAAGTTGGCACCGAAATGTTACCAACCCTTGGGCACATTTGCAGACTCTATTCTATATTCTGAGAGCAGTAAGGCAGGACTTAGGAGCTCAAATGGGCTGCTGAATAAAGCGGTTATTATAAATAAAGCAGTACTTTGGAGTTCAAATAAGGCGGTTGTCTTTATTTTTTCCCCAGGAGGGTAAACAAATACTCTAAAAGGGAATCGTTATTCCCCCGTTGATTAAGTTATGCTTTTATTCATTCAACCAACATTAAGAACTACCTGTGTACAATGTCATTATTTTGGGTGCTTTGAGAAATAAAATTGGTGAATTGGGTGAGTACAACATTTAAGGAGTTTATAGCTAATTCTTTGCACCAGACAATGTCTTGGGTGATGGGTGTGTGTATATTCATGTGTGTGTATGTTTGTGTATGTTAAGCTATGTATTTTTTAATATATACTAATTCTCATAATATCACTCTGTGGTAGGTATTCTTATTTCCATGTCTCAAGTTAAGATGTTTGCATCTCAAAGAGATTTTTTTTTTTTGCATGTCTGTGGCTCTATAGCATATAAAAGGAAGAATTCAGACTCACATCTACTATTCCTTCCCTATGTTGCTCTAACAAGGAAAAGAATATGTGCTCCAAAGACCTGGCAATGTACACTACACAATGTGGTAACCAAAAAATTTAAAAGTAGTTAACAACAACAAAGGACTGGGTTGCTGGAGTGTGTAGGGCGGTATTTTTTTCTTCACACTCAGAGAATCTATCAGAGGTTTTGTGGCAGAGGTACTATTAGACAGGCCCTCAGTGTTGAACATCTCTGCTGTTGTTTGTGCCAGACAAGCATCTTACCCCCGTATGCTCAGTCCCTGTGGGTCTTATTGGAAGGGACCCTATCCCAGCTCCAGGACATTCACAGTAAAGGATAGTCACGTGACTTAAACCAGACCAATGAGAATTGGCCCTGGGAGTTTTGCTGGGAAGAGGTTTTCTTTCTCTGCCATCATCTCTGCCAAGACAAAGTAAAGCCTGACTAAGACACAAAGCAGCATAGAGCAAGTTAGAGCTAAGGAAGGAAAAAGATTCTCACAAATACCACACGGGTGACTAGATCCAGCTATGCCTGAAGCCAGTATACTTTTGGACTTCTTAGTTACTCAAGGCAATAATCAAGTTTCTGTCATTTGCAGCCAGAAGAGTCCAGGTTAACATATTCTTGTAAGAGCGAAAGAATGTTGGTGGTCGGTGGTGTAGCCAAGGAGAGAGGGAGACAGAGGTGCCGGGGAAGTGGCCGGTGGTTTCTACTGGTGGAGAGGTTTGGCTTTTGAACAGCTGCTGGGGGAGGCATTCTGAGTTTAAAAGGTGTCTCCCTCCAAGCCAGACATTAAATGTTCCTAAGAAAGCCAGAGATCAGCATCAGAATCTCATTAAAACCTCGACATATTGAATGGGTTTTCAATTTAGCAAAATCAATTTTGTTCTTCCTAATTCAATTTTAGATGACTGTTAGAACCAACAGAAAAAAAAAATACAATAGTCACTTCAGCCCTTTCAAAGCAGGAACTGCCCTCTTGTCTTCTCTGTATCTTTCCTTCGGTTCCTGTTTTTGCCCTGAAGGGAGAAGAGATGGGAGAAAAAAAAAATATATATATATATATGTATATATATATATATATATATATACACGCATTTTTTTCTTTATCATCAAAATGTATCACAGCTCCCGAGCAGCCTGTTTTGACTGCTGGGTATAGCTGTGTATAGTTTTATAAAAGTCATTCTGCACTTGGCAGCACAATTCCACACATGGCACAGGTCAGCTGATTTCTTGACTTTCCAGCTCCACTGTGGAGGTCAGTTATAGGACCTTTCCCGGGGTGGCCAGTTAAAGTCTCCCACTAGGTAGACACGCCTCGGTATCTGACAACCGTAACAGCTTCTGTCTCTGAGCTCCTACTCTGGGCCAGGCCCGAGCAGTGATTCATGTATCGACTATTTATTAAACACCTTTGATGGGCCTTCGGGCATCTCATTTAATTCTCACAACGACCAAATGGGGTGGCTGCCGAGGATTAATCAGGGCAGTGCAAGTGCCACAAGAAGAACAGAATGGGGCCGAAACAGAGCAGAGGGAGGAAGCCCCAGACAAGCACCACCTAATGTCTAGACAACAACGTGGAGCCTCTTGGTGGAGCTTCTATGGAGGTTTGGCGTGGAACCCTGGTGAGCTGCCGCCGCCCCCCAAACCTACACATGGACTTTCTCTTTCTTCGTAACCGATGTGGCTGCTTAGGTAGCCTGGTCTCCCCCAGTGAAAGACCCCTGGATGATAAAACACATTGTAGTAAGTGCGACTTGCTCTTTAAGCCTTTCAAAGCTAGGGGGTGGCCATAAATCTCAGCGCAAATTAGAATAGGGTGATTTTCGGTGGAATTCTAACACGAGAAGATCCCATTTTACTTGTATTACACCCCATGAAGTTTGTGATAATTGAGTGCAGCCCCAGAAACTGGCAGTCACACCAGCTTCTATTTGGTATCTCTCTGCCCACCCTCTCTGCCTGTTCTCAACTTGCCGAGTGCCTTTTGCAAAGTGGCTACAAGCTCCCTTTTCCAGGACGGTTAGTTTTTGAAATGTTTCCCTTGGTTTTTCCTTTTTGCAAATTAATTACAGTTGAAACTTTCTGCTAAATCCCAAAGAATGTGGTTCTGTTTGTGGTCAGGTTTTTCCTACGTTAGTCTCTTAATCCTGGACAACTTGATCAAGCTGCAACCCTTTCTTCGTGTGATTTCCGTACAAAGCCGATTTTGGAGGGAAACCCACAAGTCTCCCAAATTGTATATTTTATCTTTGTTTTTGTTGTGAGTTTCTTTTGTTTTTTTCTTTCTTCCCTCCCCTCCTTCTCCGGATAGATCACGCCAGGACAAAAAAAAAAAAAAAAAAAAATCTGGGGAAGAGTTCAGCTTAGGTCTGTCAAGCCTAAAAACCTTTAATCCTCCCTTTCCCCATAATGAGTTTGAGATGCCGACAATTTGGTTCCCCCAAGCTTTTCTGGGTATGATCCAATCAATGTTTAATTTCCCAAACTGGCTTTGTGAGAAGATTTATTTCCTCGTGTTTGTCTTGCAAACAATATGTGTTCCCAACTTTGCACAAAACAAGGAGCAAATGCTGGTTTTTATATCTATTTATTTTTTTAAGAAAGAGGTTTTTGCAAAGAGAAAGATGCACTGCTGAGAAAGAGCCCCAGGGTGGGCGCTGGAAGGTTCCCCGGGCTTCAGCAAAGTGGGTCAGGCAGGAGCCCATTCCTGCCAGGCATTCCGAACCGCCAGTTTGCCCAGTGCCCACTCTCCTCCTCGCCTAAGGCCACCTTCCTTTTGTGACAACTCCTTTAGATAGAAAGCTCTGTTGGTCTGAGCTTTCACTCCATCCATCCCACACTGCAGCAAGTGGTTCTTCTCCTTTCACGTCTGCCTATATAGACTCGCCCCTCAAATGCCCACGGAGCACCTCCCTGGGGCTGCTGCTTCTCCAGCCTAAAGCCCTATACTATAGTTCAAGGCTCGTTGATTCCAAGAATCTCTGTCCCCTGCCCAGACTCAAGGGCTGGCACTTTATCTACCTTCTGCTACATCGTTTTCGTCCTGGCTGCTTTCTTCCTCCTTAATTGCCTGGGGAGCAGGGTCTGCCCATCACGGCCAACCAGAGTCTCTGGCACAGCATAGACGCAGAACACCCAGTAACTGATCGCTTCATTGCCACGATGACCCATTCTTGGATTTTTCAAATCATTTCTTTGTTTCATAAAAGATATACATTCTCACAATATGAAAACTTGAGCAACACAGAAAGTGCCAAAGAAATGAAGTTACTAAAACATTGTCGTCTGAAAAATGACTGTCAACATATTGGTTAATATCATTTCAAACCTTTCTACAGTGCATATACATAGATAAAACACTAGAAAGGTAGATGGGTAGATGGAAGCAATTCTGGAAATGTCTACTGTTTATCATCTGTGTTCAATGTATTTCATTGAACGAGGGAAGTATTTTAGATTTAGGAATGAGAATAGAATGTGCAGGGCCAGTAAATCCAGGAAAACGCTGAAAGAAGCAGAGAAAATGATCAGAAAGTGCTTGCAAAGCCTTCCGTTCTACTGACCACAGTGATAGCTACACCCTGAAGTTCAGCTGGAATTCCGTTAAGTGGAAAGATCTGGTGAGGGCTGCATTTTGCAGCGACCATTCCCGCTGCCTAACTATGTACCCTTTCCTCATTTAAATTTCCTTACAAAGAATTAAGGTACAAGGAAATGGAAGACTGATCTGGGTTGCAGGGACAGAATTCCTTTGTTCATGTGCTGAATATGTGAGGAATGAGAACACTTTGATATAATGTAAGATGCGACTAATCACTCCGGCTCCGTCTAGGACGACGGCATGGAGAGGAGTTTCGAAAAAGACGAAGTTTGAGGTCTTGAAGGATGGAGTTAGACTATACCAAGCCTGCGAATGAAACACTCTACTGCCATACTCTACTGCTAGGGCCATTGCTGAAGCAAAGGGAATCTGGGACTGAGAGACGACAGTCTGTGTAAATTTGTTTGGCCATACAGGTGGCTGTAGCTGCTCCATGACTTGATACGATTCCCCACGTTGGCTGCCCAGAGCGGGACTCTGCGCATGAAAGGAGCCAGGTGAACTGGGATTCTGGAGACATATGTCACTTCCCTCAGGACCTGGTAGATACTGTCCTCCAGTCTCTGACATCGACTCTTGTTATGGAGAAACCTACAGCCGGCTTGATCGTTTTCTTCTTCAAAGGTAACTAGCTTATTATTTTTTTTTCTATCTTGATGCTCACAGTGTTCGATCCTCATCCTTGATATATCTTGGTGTTGTTCACCTCTGTCATATTCTTCCCTGAGACCTAGTGCCCCAAGGAATTCTAAGTCTTTACACACAATTCAAGGCTTTCCATAAAAAATACCATTTTCTTGTATTATATTGTTGAATATTTTCTTAGAGTCACTTACTTTCTCATCTTGATTGGTTGGTATGCTTGTTATCCACACACTGAAACTCCCTTCCCATATGTGGACACTTTTCTGTAGTCATTGTATTTTTCTTTTCCACTTAAGAGACTGTAATTTTCCCAAGCATATCTTCTATACTCCTGCCTCTGATTTAATTTGGCTTATTCCTCTATTTTACAGATGTTTCTAATGTTCCTTTTCTCTCTAAAACAGTTTAACATTCTTCTTGTACTCATTTGCCTGAGCTCTGCTGTGTCAATGTCTTTCTCTCATCTTACCATGTATGACATAATCGTTCTTTTATATCTCTTTCTTGAACGTTTTTCCAAAGACATCCATTATCCTTAATTTCTCCAAACTCCTCCTCTGTTTCTAGGACTAATCTCTCTTTCTATAAATGTTCCTTGCTTGACTTGTTCTCTTCTTCTTCTTCCCTCCTTGTCTTCATTTTTCTCAACAACTTTTGAAAGCCTTGATATTTCCTTACTGGCATGTCCTCATCTTCAGATAGGAGCAGTGGAAGCTATTCTTACAGATTCTCTAGAATGAGGTTGAAGCCATGGGTGTTTATTTGCGTTGAGGCATGTCTCCAAATTCATTTCTGGCCTTCAGGTGACTCTTGAGCACTCTACAGAGCTCCATAAGATGCAACTGCCTGTGGTATGCCATGGTGACTGTGGCTTCCTCTCCCTTGAACATCTAACCTGATCTTCATCAGTCTTCTCTGTCTAGAAGACAGGATCTCAGAAAATCAAGATAGCAAGTGTATGTGGTTATTCCTATTTCAATTCCACCAAATTTGCCATTATGTGGCACAAAAAAATCAGGTCTAAAGGAACTTTCCCCTCATTTTTTTCTTTATTTTTTTCTCTTTTTTCTCCTGCATCTAATCCACACCTCTGGATGTAAGTATCTAATGATCACCTGATGGCACTTTTATGCCTATAAAAGCAACTTTTAGAGGGCTTTCACGGGAAACTGAATTTTGCCCAAAACCTGAGAAGGTCTGTGTTTGCTCTTTCCATCCTTCCATGTCTGGGTTCAAATTTGGTTGTGTCTGGCAGAAGGTCTCCACAGCTTGTGGTTTGTGGCTGTGGCCATTTCATTGTTGCATTGAAGATAGTTCTATATTCCTTACTTTTCATTTGTGTGTGTGTTGTGTTTATGTTACTTAGAAGACAGAAAGGCATTCTAGCTGGAATTAGCTCCTCTGATCATGTTGATGGCTTGTCACAAAATGTATGCATAATAATTTTTAGAGGTGCAGGAGGGAAGACAGAATTTCTAATGATAATGCTAAATGGCTGATATTCTTTCTTTCTTTGTGCACTAGAGGAAGAAAGAGAAAAAACTTTCACTAAGAGAAAACTACAATGGGGCAGAAATATTATAGTGATAGCTTTTCTATCCAGAATTTAATGAGTTGCCCAATAGCCAGGGAAATCAAAGAAAGCTATCTTTAAATGGGCTTAGGCTGTGGCATGCCTATCCTGCTTAGCCAAATACAGCTCTATATTTTGTTCCTGGCCTCTAGGAGTAATGCTATCCCAAATTTTTAAATATGGCCTTGTCTTCATTAGCCATATGATTTTGGTGACATTATTGGACTTTTTTAAAGACTCAGTTTGGTCTTTTGTGAAATGACAATTTATGTTGTTCAAATGAGAATGCTTTTAAGAAAGATGTTTTCAAACTGCAGAGTTATTTGCCTAGATAAGAGATTCTTATAGTGGCAGAACAGGTAAGGAGTCCAAGAGACATTGCTTCAAATAGAAGCTTCTCTTCTCTCTTGAGCCGTGAGATGCTTGTTGTCTCTGACTCTCGATTTCTTTATCAATAAAAGAGATAACACTGTGCAAGATTTCAGAAACGATTTAATGCAATGGTCAGCTAAGCAGATGTTTTGGGACAGACATAGGGAAGTTGTTGAGACCCAGTTGATGAGTCTTTACTTTCTTGCTAATATCTTTTATCATGAAGGATTCAAGAGACCTCTGAGTGTTAAAAGTTAAGAGGGACCCTTGCATGCTGTATCCCTGACCCCCAACCTGCTCAGGGTCAATGGTCACCTTAGGTCTTCTGAATACTTTCCAACTTCAATGACCAATGAAGTCACCAACACTGAGAAAATATAAAATAATGTGAACTGGGACTTACTGTACATGTGGCTATCCCAGTCCTGACTTTTGGGTCTTGCTGGTTCCTTTTCCTTACCTGCCTGGTCTTTTGTGGGACTGGCCCTATCTCCCTGAGGCTGCACAGCCTTCCCACACGTACGGCTCCTCCTGGACCACCTTACCACTGCCTGCTCTGGCACCCAATGCTCCATCCTTCTCACCCTGCTGGAGCTTTGCCACCCTGTCTCCCTCATCCACTGTGGGACTTCAGACAAAGCATCTCCAGTTCTATACCTTAGATTCCATCAATATAAAATGAGATGACTGGGCTAGCTCATCTCTAGGATTTTATTCTAGAACCCAAGGGTATCGAGGCATGGTAAAGACTCTATTATTTCCCAGGCCAAGGCGGGACAACTCTCATTGATGGCTGCATCTTCTTCCACCTAGCCTAGAAGTGCCTCCGCATCTCTTCCCACTCTGTGGTCCAGCTTGTCAGCATCCGTTGCAGGTGTCACAGTCTCTTTGCCCAACATAGACTGGGAGATGCTGGAGGAAAAGGATTGCTTTTCTTATTTCTTTGGAACCTCAGCACTGAGCGCCATGCCTAATATAAGTTGGAGTCTAATGGTGCAGACTGAACAAATTACTCACAGCAATCAAAGCCCTTCCTGCTATACAGTTGAAGCAAGCTGGAAAGCAATGCCACTCGTATGGGAAGGAGCACAGAGCACTCCCTTATTTTTGAAAAAGAAGCTGCTTCTCCATGTCTTTGAGGTGATGTAAGGTGGGCAGAAGAGAGACGTTCTCCAAAGGGAAGAGGCTTTCATTAAGAGCAATCGCAGTGCCTGCCTGGTTGGCTCATTCTCAGAAAGCAAAGAGCAGTTACTGTAAGGAAGTCGGCTGTCTGGGCCAGCAGCTTTGTCAATGAATAATTTCCTGAAAGGAAGGGAATCTGCGGAGACCTCACACTATATTTGATTTCGGTGCGTGTGCACACGATGCAGGACTCTCTTTGATTCAAAGGAAGCGAGATAATTGTTTCCCAAACAGACTTTCGCCAGAGAGTAGTGTCTCCCCTCCCCAAGCTCAGTTGACCCATGCACCCGCAGCCCCGGGTCTGCCCCAGACAATTATCCTGTTTTGCTAGGGAACAAATTGCTCTTTTGGGGTAATTCTGAGCGAGTTTGCCAAGTTCACAGCCATCCTTGGGGAGCCTCTGGGGGAAAAGCACTCTCCAAATCCCCTCTCTGGCCCTTCCAGAGGAAAGCAGGGCGTCCTGAATGATCCACCCCACCTTGCGAGAGGCCTCGGGGGCAACACGTTTGTTCCTGGCGCTCGTCAGATACTGGAAGAACCAATTTCCCATGCAAGTAATTATGCATGCAATTAAGTAATTGTAGATGGAAAGAAAAAGAAAAAGAAGACAATGCCAAAAGAGAAGTTGTGTTCATTCAACTTTCAAAAGAGAGCCTGCAGGATGTAGGAGTTGAACCCCACTTGAATGTTATTCTCACAAATCACTGAATAAAATCAAAAGCTTGGAAAGAGTAAAATGTCAATCTGGCGTTATATAGTAGCTAAGAGTATGCACCCCAAAGCCATGCTGCCTGGCTCCAAAGCCTGGGTCTGTCACTTATTAGCTGTGTGACCTTGAGCAGGTGACTTAAGCTTTCTGTGCCTCCTGTCTACAAACTATAAAATCAGATTAATAATGTTGATATCATATAGTTGTCAAGGTTTAAATGGATGATATATGTGTGTACATGAGCATGTGTGTATGTGTGTCCATCTATCCGTCTATCATCTACCTACCTATCATCTGTCTGTCTGTCTATTTATGGCCAAGAACAGTGCCAGACACCGTACAATTGTTAGCTTGTATTTTGTTTAACTGATGATGTTTTAAGCAAATGCTAAGCAGCCACTTCATGGGGGGAGCTAAGACATTTATCACTGTTGGTGATTCTTTTCTTCTGACCTTCTCTCGTTAGTATTAGAAAACCAACTGAACAGGAAAGGGTGAAGAGACATAAAGTGCCTAGTTTAGGAGATAACAAAAATTAAGTGGCTTCTGATCCTGGCAGCGAAAGTGTCAAACCCACGCACCTCGGGACTCTCCGGAGGACCGGTGTTGTTTACAGTCTATGTTTAAAATAATATTCCTGCTTAGTTGGGCTTCCCCTCGGGACAATGCAATTTCAACAGTAACAGAGGATTAATTAAAGCCGGTCTCGCTGGTGAGGCTGGGGGTTCGGGATGGAGCAGCGGGGTACACCCCCCACCGCCCCCGCTCCACACGGGGAAGGGGCCAGGCCTGCTGGAAGTAATTAGTGTGGCCCAAGGGCAGGCTGAGACTTTTGCTTCATTTGTACGATTTTGATTAATACTTTAATTTCACCTCTTCTGACTGCGGGAGAGGTAAGAAATAAGTAAGGGAGACAGAGCCTCGAAAAGCCAAAATCAATAAAGAATGAGTCTCTTCCCAGTCCACCTTGGGCAGGGCTACCTGTTCCTCGTACCTGGTAGGGGTCTCTGGATTTACGTTAGTGCTGGGAGAGTCGGGTGCCCGAGGTTCTGTTATGAGAGCAACAAAGACACAGCTTAGGGCCCGGGAGGGGCTGGCTGGGAATCTCAGTGGCCGCAGGAGGGGCAGCATGTAGACTCCTTTATATACAAGAAATGTCCACACGCTGCCCCGTATCCCTCTGTCTACTGGGAAGCTCCACCTCCACAGCTCTTCTAGTGTTTAAAGGGGCAATATCTTGGGCACCTGCCTTGCCCCTTTCCAGCCATCTTCTACTGGCTCAAGGAAGGAGCCTCTAAGTCAAATGTGAGACCTCTTCATTCTTTTGGTTCAAACTCTCCAGGAACAGACTTCACGAGGCCCGTGATCCCGTCTGGAAATTGTGCGAAAAAGTGTGGAGACAGAGGGTCAAGAGCTCCCTGGCCCCTAAAAGGTTAAGAGCCTCTGACCCAAGAGATCTCTCTCCCTTTTAGGAAGAAGTCCGAGCTCCTCAGCACAACACGCTACGGCCTGTGATCACGGCTCCTCTGCCCGGTGGTCCTCTCCTTGCCTCCCTCACTGGGCACGTGGGGCGTTGTCATGGGTCAGACCACGGTCTGCTCCTACAGCGCTTTGCTACGCCCGACCCTGCCTGGAAACTGCCTGCTCAGACCCGGCCTCCCCTCGTAATGCCCAGTCCTGCTGAGCCTTTGCCCCCTGCACCTGACATACCCTCTAGATACCTTCTAGATTCCCTCTAGATATCCTCTGGATTCCCTCTAGATACCCTCTAGATTCCCTCTAGATACCCTCTGGATTCCCTCTAGATACCCTCTGGATTCCCTCTAGATACCCTCCAGCACACGATGGCCCAGAGTTGCCTGGCGGCTAAGGCCTTGTCTTGCTCAGATCTGTCTTTCCAGCGTCTGGCAAGGTACTGGACTGAACTGAGCAATTAGCGAATATGTTGAAGAAGAAGCAAACGCTCTAGAACTGTGCCACTCAATAAGGTGGCCACTAGCCACATGCGGCCATTTATATTTAAGTACCATTAAAATGGAATAAAACGAAACCTTCAGCTCCTCAGTGACAGTAGCCTCTGCCTCTCAAGTACTCAGTAACCACGTGTGGCCAGTGGCTACTGCCCTGGACTGCATTCTGTCGTGTGTTGCGTACTGAATATACTTGCTCTGGGCATCGCCATCCTGGCAGAAATGTGGGTGGACAGCCCTGCCCGGGGAAGTCTCCAAACTTTTCCACTGTGGGCGTTCTGGAGTTACAGGAATCCGCAAATTCCAGGGCTGTTTGCTGTCTCTCCTGCTGATCCCAAGGCTTTTATTCCAAAGTCACTGAGATTGTAAGGACACCAGCTGGCCACTCCCAGGGTGCTTTTCCCAGACACCGATCCGTTGGGTCACCGGCATGCTTAGGAGAGGAGATGGCAGGAAAGGGAGGAGACCTCACCGCCTTCCCTTGGAACCCCAAGCCCCTCCCTGTGCTGTGCTAGGGGCCCCTGGATGGGAGAGGAGAGGGGTCCTGGCACTTCTGCGACGCAGGCTCATCTAAAGGTGGGGACACCACTACATTAAATGCACCTTCTGGACAACCTTCCGGTGCTGAGGGCTTGGAGACAGGCTCAGGGAAAGAAAACTTCAGGGGAGGAGGAAACTCTTGAAAACACAGTTGGTAAATTTTTGAAGCAAGGCTGAGGTAGCGTTTCGACAGGCCAGGGGTGTTTTCCAAGCGTAGGGGCGGTAGGGAGCCCCGGCCGGGGAGCCGAAAAGCTTCCCATCAGTGTCAGTCTGTGCCAACGTACCCATAACCTTTGGCATGCCAGGGTCACATGCTCTGTGCCACAACTTACCCCTTTGTTCACTAGAGGGATAGGCAAGATCTCTCAGGATCCCCAGTTCCAAAGTGGGGAGCCTGAGGTTGCCGGCCTCTTCCTTGTGGAAGCTCTTAGAAGGAAAGGCGAAGTCGGGAAATCGCGGAGGGCCCGTTAGCTCCGTGGGTACGCTCCGCTCCGCTCCGCTGAGGGCTCCCCGCACAGCTGAGACTCAACTCGAGACCCACGCTCACCGCAAGAGCCCTTGCCAGGTGACGTAAGAGAGCGCGGGTCTTCGCAGTCCAAAAGCGGTGAAGGAAACGAGCCAGATGTTTGGAAATATCCCGAAATCATTCCGATGACCTCTTTCCCACATAGCCACAGTGCGTGGGCGACGGAGGCCCAGCCAGTCGGAAATGAACGGATAACAGCTCCCAGCACAGAAGGTTGCATAGGTGTCACGCTGCCACATCTCTTCCCAGACATCGTCTCATTTAGATAGTCTTCTATTACTTTTTCCTTTTCTTATGCAGGCTTGCAGGAATGATTAGAAGGAGGCAGGTAGATAAACAAAGCTACTTGTTCTTGTCCCTCGAGTAAGGGTCGAGGCCAGTGCACCAATGCTTTTAGGAGGCACAAGACCAGCTCTTCCCAGACTGTCGTGGCCGGCAGAGTGTTCCGCAGGCAGGAGGGATGTACGCGGCTGGCACTGCGGAAACCCACTCGTGTCAGTGCTCAGGGCCTGAACTGAGGTCCCAGAACATGAGCTCTAAGGTGTTTCGAGGCCCCACTTCTGTCTCCAGGAAGCTGCCCCGTCCATCCTGCGCTCCCTGGCAGCCTTGCCCACCTATGCCTTCTGTTCCTGTCCACCCCATCAGCCAGGTCCAGGGGGGAAGGTGCTCCTTGCAGCCGGGGTCCTGTTCCCCTTCGTTGTGTGCGGGATGTGGCAGTGCTTTTGTACAACTTAGCAGGAACCACGTGAACTCACTCTGCTTCCCGGCTGGCAGCCCTGCTCACCTCTCTGCGTGGGTTTCTGAAGGGTGGTGAGTAATCTCAGAGCTGGGATGGGGACGGAGCCGCCAAGTGCCCCAGGGCAGGGCAAGGCCCTCGGTGAGCCATACCTGGCCTCTCACGCTAAAGGAAAAACAAACGCAGCTGCCAAGAGAATCTACCCTTAAATGAACAACTGACCCCCTATCTACTAGCTCTTTTATTTTCTAGACAGGAGAGAGGCAGACAAGGAGCCCAGCGGGACAGGTTCTAGCCCCAGCTCCCCCGGCTGTGGGTAACCGAAGGCCTGGCAGCCCCTGCCCCAGGCTGAGATAACTCAACTTCAAGGGAGGAATAATCTGATTTTTTAAATCTGAACATGGCCTCATATGACATATTGGTGACTTTCCAAAATCTAAAGCAAGCTTGCGACATATTCTTTTAAATTAAAAAAATAATCGACATCCATTTTCACAATGATTTTGGTGGGAACAAATTCACGTAGTCGTATGTGAACAAAGTGTGTGGCCCCGACATGGAAAAATGTCCACATTAGGGTTTGTGTGTGTGTTTCTGTCTTCTCATTGTTCTTCATAGTTATAGCTCTTTCCTGCCAGTAATAATAATAATAATGATTAATTTGTGTTGGGTTCCTACCATGAGCCAAGCCCTAGCTAAGCATTTTACTGCCATCTTACTTCATCCTCAGCGAACCCAACAGGTTGGTGTGAGGGTTCTTGGCCATTTATAAATAAAGTGACTGTGGTTCAGAGGAGGAGAAAACCTGCCCAACTCTCATCATCAGGAAACACAGAGCCCAGAAGTTTGAGAATGTAAAGGTGGTGGTCGGGCACAGTGCCCTCTGGGGCTGTCTGTTCTTTCCAGAGTGTCCAACTCTGGGGTCAGCCTGAGACCTGCACAGCCCTTCCTCGGCTCACCTGGGCTTGCAGAACTGGGTGTGGCAGGGTCATGGCCACGCAGTGCCCGTCCTTCTCCCTGTGCTGAGCCGCCGTTGCGACTGGACCCGTAGCCCGGCTGAGCTGCACACCATGGTGGTCCTCTGGGTCTAAGGCCATGTGTCCTCAAGTGGGGGTGACTCAGGAGCTGCTGCAGGTGGGGGCCTGGGCAGGTCTCCCCCAGAGCCCTGGAAGGCACAGGAAAGAGGGAAGCAGGGGCAAGGGGAGAGGAAGGAAAGGCATTGCATGGTGTATCAAAATGCAAGTGCGAGCACCCAGATTTTAAGGTGCAACTAAAAACCGTGCAGACAGGAACATTTGTCCTGGGTTCTGGAATATAAAGCAAAAACAAAACAACTCCAATTTAATGAAAAATTATTTTTAATTGTTTTCCGTGTGTGAGTTGTATGCAACTTGAAAAATAGTTCACACGGCTCCCCAGGTGAAGAGACGTGGGTTACACATGCTTCACGAGGCTCCGGCCTCAAAACTAGGGTGAGTTAAATCCAACTCGCAAGACAGTGAATATGTTGAAGGACAAGGACAATGGATTATCTATATGCAAATGCCTACGATTATAAAGACTGTCCTCAGTATTACCTTATATTCTTAAAATTTGCAATTTTTTCCCTCATACCACAAGAGAACACACTATGTACTAGAGATGGGGTACAAAATCAGCCCCTATTCCTAGCTGGACTTCTGTGGTTAATGCTCCGAGGTGGGTGGACGGATGGCTAGAGGGCAGACAGACCTGCTCTCAAACTCTCACTTTCCTGCCTCCTAACTCGGAGTCTCCTGAAAAGTCACTTAAACTTGCCTGAGTTTCCCTATTTATAATACAAATTACTTTGAGGAATTCTTGAATTTTTATGAGGATTCAATTGAATAATATATCTAAAGTGTCTGACTCCGAGTCTGAAACATAAGGATCACTTAATACAAGTCATTTTCTATCTCTGCCTTCCGCTCGCTGTCCTTCCTGGCTGCTGAGAGCCAAGCGTGTGGGCTCTACCCCAGCACCCGGCACGGGCCTGGCCTGTTGTAGCCAACGTGGCGGAAGCACAAACCACTGGGCCACGGTGCCACATGCCAGCCACGTTTTTACTTACAGGAGGTCCAGAGTCAGGGTCTGTGTCTGCACTGGGCCAGACGGCTCACTGCAGACCCAGCGTCAGGCTGGGATGTGGCAGGTGTCTCCATCCTCCGTGCACTGCCTAGCGCTGGGGACACCATCACTGAGGGAGGCGGTCTCATGGAGATTATGGCCCAGTGGCGGGGCGGGGTGCTAGACGCTAAATGAGTAGACACTCGCACGGGTATTTAAGTTGCCATCGGAGATCCGGTGTGGCTGCGTCTCTGAATGGGAATAAGGCAGAGAGAAGGCACATTTAGGAGGAAAGGGGAGGAGAGGTGCATCAGCCACAAGCCGGCAATCACTTGGCCTGGAAGTTTCTGGAAGGCTGCGACTGAACCCGGACGTCCATAGCCTTCAAATTTGGCCACAGAATTTCCTTAGAGGGAGCCCCATGTGGTCCCTCCCGCCTGAGTCCAGCCCCGTCTGGAAGGCAGCTGGGAGGTCAGGGGAGGGGGTCCTGCCCGCCGGCCCCCCAGGGGCCCTGCTGCTCAGCGCCGGCTCCCACTATTCTGAGTACAGGAAATGTCAAGTAGAAAATTTGAGCAGATATTTTTATTTTTCTTTCACGCTGGATGCTGAGAGCCTGAACTGCCAGGGCGCCAGTCAAGAGAAAATGTTGGACACCCGAAATGACACGCAGACGTGCTGAAGCTTGTCTCTCTCACGGCTCTCTCTCTCAGTTTACCCAGGTTTTCTTCATCTCAGGCTGAGCCAGAAATTAAAATACCTTGGATGCTCTAAGAGAATGAGTAAAGCCAGCAAAGGTTCTGGGGCAAAAACTGGTGCAGGACTCTGGGCAAGTCACTTGGGAAAAGTCACCTAACCTCCCTGAGCCTCAGTTTCCCTATCTGTAAAATGGATTTGCTGAAGCCGACCTCCTGGGCCGCCAGGAAGAGAAATGTGATGAAGTGCTTAAAAGTCCCTGTCTAGTTAAGGTGTTGAAAGCATCCTGGCTGCTTGGGCATATTTGCAAAGGGACCTCAACTTTATACCTTTCATAGATTAACTCCCAGCATGAGGTTTGTGGGAACGAGTCTATGCAGGGAAACCCCCCGCCCCGTCCCATCTGAACTTTTAAGCCCAGAATCCCATCATTCATTCCCCACTGTGCAGACGGAGAAGCAAGTCAGAGAGCAGCAACATGCCTCGGGCACGTGAAGAACCACATTCAGAGTCCATGTGAACGTTTTTGGCTTCCAGATCTGTCCCTGGAATCCCATATAAAAAGAGCCTCTTGCTGACATGGAAAACTCATAAACAAAGTTCTGCGTCAGCCAGGATTTATCCTCAAGGTGAGCTGCGGGTCAACACCCAAGAAACAGAAAGATCCTTCGTTATCTTCCTGAAAACCTGCTCATCTTAGAGCGTTCCTCCCCCTAGGAAGGCAGCAAGATGCCTTCAAAAGAAAGTGACATTCATCAGGCTTGCTGCCACGATCCCCTGGAGCTCTTCAAACGTGCGTGACCTCGGGCATGAGAATTTACTCTAAGACACCTTGGTTTCCTCATCTCTGAAATGGGAGTAAGGATCAGCCTCCTCTTAGGGATCAAATAGGATAAAGTGTAGCGAGCGCTTAATTAACTCCCCTGCCATACCCATTGTCTGAGATTGTAGTTTTCTTCCCAGGCCATGTGATTTAAATTCAGAGAAGACGTCACCCACCCAGTAGCACAGATGCATGTTGTCGCGTCCACGTATTAGGGCCATTTTGAGGCCCGGAGGAAATGAGTCACATGAAACCCCTGGCACAAAGCCAGTGCTCAGGGAATTGTAGTGGGTTCGATTCCTTGCAACTCTGTCTCCTCTGGGCACTGGAGGATGGGGCGGGTCACCCTGGTGGACACCCAGACAGTCGTTCAGTCACTTAGCCAGCTGCTGTCCTCAGCTCACAGGCTCTCCCCACAGCAGTGGAGCTGTCAGCACGACACTCATTCCAAGTGGGCTTCTTTCCCGCGGCTGCAGGGCGTCCAGGACCACGTGGACGGAATCAGGAAGACACGACAAGCGAAGGACCACGTGGGAGAAGGCAAGACAGAAGCGAGGAGGAGAAAGGAGAGTGAGAGAAGAAAATGGAGGCAAAGGGGAAAGAAGGGAAGGAACAAAGAAAGAAAGAAATGGAGCTGGAAGAGCAGAGGTGGAGGACAGGGGGAGGAGGGAAAGGGAGACGTGAGGTTGCAATCCACGGTCCAGCCTAAGAGCTGAGCGTGGCCGGCCGGCCTGTCACGAGCCCTGCTGCCTGCCAGGGAATCTGGATGGCTCAGCTCAACACCTGTGCTCCCCCTCACCCCCAGTAATGGGGACAAGGATGGCACCATCCCACCGGGATGGGGCTGGGCATCGAATCATATTAATATGTGAAATATTCAGCACTGCACCTGTGGTAAGTGCTCCGTAAGCTGTGACTTCTACTATAATAATGCCTGTTACTATTACGGAGGTGGAAACCAGGGGCCGGGGCGGGGCAGGGTGCCTTGTGACAAAGCGAACAAAGAGCTCAAGTTGCACACTGTGGAATGGTGTCCTTTCTCTTCTCCAGCCGGAGGAGGGGTGTGGAAAAGAGGGCAAATCGGCAGCGGGCCCCTTTCTTGGCTGGTCCTGGAGACCACAGACTCAGCATCCTCGCAACAGTCTAGTTTCAAAGATGAGAAGCCGGAGCCCTGAGAGGGGCAAGAGCTTGCTCAGCACCTGGAGGCCCTGCTAGAGCTCTCGCCAGCACAAGGGGCCCTTGTCATCACTGCACCAATCGGTGACTTCTCCAGCCCAGTGCCGTGGTGGGAAGTGGGCTGCAAGTCAGCGTTCTTAAGTGATAACACTTGGCCATGTAAGTGTGGAGTTGCACACACATGCACACACACTAATATACATGCACACACACGCACACACACGTGCACAAACATGCCCACACACGCACGCACATGCACACACACACAGTGGAATAGCAGGAAGTGTTGCCCTGACTTTACTTCATTGCACCGGGCCTTTGTGGTGCTGTTATTCCAGTATGCTGCCCTCTGGTTGCCCAAAACCATCCCCCAATTTCATCACTGCGCCCAGCGTCTGGTTTCATGCAGGTCTCGCATGTGACTCACTGGGAAAAGTGAATCAAGCATGGTGGGTTTTTTTGTTTTGTTTTGTTTTGTTTTTCTGCAACAGAGTCTTCCTCCATTGCCCTAGGTAGAGTGCCGTGGCGTCAGCCTAGCTCACAGCAACCTCAAACTCCTGGGCTCAAGCGATCCTCCTGCCTCAGCCTCCCAAGTAGCTGGGACTACAGGCATGTACCACCACATCGGACCATTTTTTTCTATTTTTAGTAGAGATGGGGGTCTCGCTCTTGCTCGGGCTAGTCTCGAACTCCTGACTCCAGCCTCCCAGAGTGCTGGGAACACAGGCGTGAGCCGCCGCGCCCGTTTCAGTGCGCCGGTGTGATGTGGCTTCACACCTCTGCCTTCTGTGATGCCTTTATTAGCCAGGATGGATTCCTCACCAGCCCAGTGAGCCGCGCTCTTTGGGCAGAGGGATCGCTGTCGGGAACGGACGCCCCATGGTGAAATGTTTATAAGGTGACGGCTCCGCACACGGGGCTCTCCCTCAAGCTCACTTTCGCGGCGATAAAAACCACTGCGGTCTGGGCCCATTTATCTATCTTTCTGGCCGCATCTCCTTTCCACTCCTCACCGTCCTCTCCCGTGGAGGGGAGGTTTGCCTTCCAGCTCCCTAACTGAGCCAGGCTGGGGTCGAGCCCCTGAGCCAGCCCCTGTTCGTCTGCTTGGAATGTCCTCTCGTTTTTAAGACCTGGCTCCAGGACCCCCCCGGCAGAGTCGCAGCCCCCCGCACAGCCCACCTGAACCCACAAGAGCCGACCTGCCCCCTCCCCACCGCAGCTGGTCCGGCTTCTCTCCCAGCCCTTACCCCTGCCTAGGGCGAGGATTTTCTCGAAGCCGTGTCTCTCGCCGCACATGCTCGCGTACCCCTGGAGCCGGTGGCAGTTCCTGGCCCAGCCCTGCAGCCCTCACACCTGGAGAGGCCCCCGAGAAGGCCGGTTGAATGAAGGAAAGGGCGGATGAATGAGCAGAAGGGCCAACGAGTGATACGCAGCCACATGGAGAGAGGCCTGCTCCGCCAAGCCACCGACGGAGAGTTTCGGGAAAGGCCCAGTCTGGAAGGATCTGCAGGTCCTGAGTAGGCCCGGCCCGAGCCCTGGCCCTGGGGGGAGCTTGTGTGCTGGACAGTCTGCCACGGCCCCGCCTCCTACCCTGAAGCTGGGGAAGCCAGAGGGGCCAGTCCCTGTCCTCACGTGGCCACATTCCAGTGGATTCAACAGCTGTGCCTGTGAGCAGTTCCAGCCAAAGACTGGATTCTCTCGACCTGACCGTACGTACCCTGAGCACAACGAAGACTTTGACGTTGTGTGACTTCATGCATGAAAAGTTCTTGAGCCAGCACCTAGTATATGGCGACCTCAAAAACATAGTGTTAATATTCTTCTGATCATTATTATTGTTATTCCTTGCCAACAAACTCTACCTCTTTCTCTGAGGTTTTTGCAGGCCAGCAACTAGTCCCCGAGGACATCCAACCAACAGTCCCATGGCCAGTTGCCCTGAGCAGGGCCTGCTGGAGATCACAATGCATGGCAGAGTAATGTAAGGTTCTGATAAGTCCTGATGTACAGAAACTGTCAGCCAGTGTGGTCCACATGCCTTTGATGTGTTTTTCATACAATAACTATTGGCCTCTTACAGAAATAGGTGTTTGCAAGTCTAAATTTTAGTTCTCCTTCTAATTCAATGTGCCTTTTCCTGAACTCTGCACAGATTACAAAACATCTCCCCTTTGCCCTTTAATGGGAGATGAAGGGGACAGAGAGGCTCATTTCATTAGCAATAGTGGCAATTGCAGGCACCCTCTGTATGGCGTTCTAGATCTTGTGAGCACTTTTGCACAAACCCCCAACAATCGCGTGAGGTTGGTGTCAGTAGCTCCACTTTACTGTTGGTGGAATTTTGGCTCAGAGAGGCTGTGTAACTTGCCCAAAGTCACAGAGCTAGAAAGTGACTGAATGGGACATAAGCCTTGGTTGTCCCAATTCACAATCCATGCTTTTTTGAATATTTCAAAGTGCCTCTAAAATTAGGAATTCCAGGTGATCTATAAATTGTGAGTTGGACCATTTACGTAAGAGGATGTGAAAACAAGTCTCTGTCAAAGTTAAACGTGATTGAAATCAACCATAACGCCGGCCGCGGAGGGGGCTCCGAGCAGGGGCGATCCGGGTCGCCCTTGACCAAGGTGAATGACAGCTGTGCTCACCACTCCTGATGTAAGCAGTGGCGAGGCTCAGGAGCCAGCACACCCTCCATGAGAAAGAGAAGATGCTAGAAGCTTCGGCAGATGGGCTGTTCGCCTCTCGCTGAAAAGAACAGCATTGCAGAGGAGTCTGCTGGGGTTTTACAAAGCCCAGATAGAGGCGAGAGTTGCCGCACAGCCCATAGGAGAAAAATTAAGCAAGCGAAAACCTTTCTCGGGGCGCGCAGCTTCCGTGCAAAGATTGCCACTTGGTTGTTTGCTGGCACCTCTCCGTGATGGCAGGTTTTCACCCGAAGCCACCAGAGCCCGCCCCGCCCCTGCCTCTGCACTGGGCAAAGGACACAGAGCCCACAGTCACTGTGCGCTCAGCCCACGGCCCCCTAAAAATAACTTCTTGTTCTCTGTGTCTCGGGAAGAAGAAAATAGCTCGGTTTGCAAGAGGCGTCCGGGGTTGCGTTGTTCTTTGTGGTTGTGCTGCTGTTGTTGTTTTTTTTTTTTTTCCCTTACTGAAAAGAGAAAGTTAGCATTTGTTCCTCAAAACAAGTCTCTTCTTCCATCTGGAAGCGGTGGGGGGCCCTCAGCCGATCACCCCTGAGGACTGGCTGCTGTTTATAAGATCTTACTCCTGGGGGGGACGGGCTGGCTTGGGAGGCTGGTAATGGGATGAGGAACCTCGCCTCTCCAGGGCACCAGCTGGAAGCCAGCCCAGGCTCTTAATGACGGGAAGTCTCCTGCCATCCTGTCGGGAGGCTCACTCTGTGAGATGAGTTGGCGGGCAGAGTCCAAGGTGGCTCCGGCTCCACCTCCCCCAGCCCGCTCCCGTTTCAGGTTCAATGTCAAGGGTTTCCGAGTCAATGTCAAGGAGGCTCCGGGTCTCGAGGCTGGGCCAGCCGTTTCGGGGCTGGCATAGCTGCAAAGCAGGACGAATGGGAACGGGTTTCAGGGGATTCCTGCTGCGTGCGCCAGGCACCGTGCTAGGACACAGATTATTTCCTCTGACCCTCACAGCGGCCCTCTGAAGCTGGCAGTGGTAACCTCACCGGTGCACACAGGGAAACTGAGGAACAGGGAGGTTGAGTGATGTGCCCACGTTTCACAGGCAACATGCTTTTCTGATGCTGGATCCTGCGATCTTGTACCTGCTTACCGATGACACGGGGCTTCCTCCAATGTTGAATGGTCCATCCTGGAAGCTCCTTACCTGCCCACCCCCAGGGGGACATGCCACGCACACACTGCCATGGTCAACAGCCACATTGAAACCGTGCCACAAAAATTACTCACAAGTTACAGAATCATTCTATGTCGTGGCTTACTGCAGGGGTTAGGAATGTTTTTTTTTCTTTTCTGTTCTGTAAAGGGCCTGCTTCCTAGTTTCTTAGTTTCTGTTTTGCTGGCCACAGAGTCCCTGTTAGAACCACTCAGCTACTTCACCTTTCCAGCACGAAAGCTGATAGGAACGACAGGTAAACAAAGGGTCTGGTTATGTTCCAGAAAACTTTATTGATAAAAATAAGCAATGGCTTGGATTTGGCCTGTGGGCCAAAGTTTGTCGATGCCCAACTTTGAGGAAACCTTCCTGCATTGAGATAAACCAGAGAAGGCTTCCTGGAGGAGGTGCCATTTAAGGCAGGCCTTAACGAGCAGGTGGGATTTGAAATACAGAACTGAGAGAGGGGGCAGACATTGTATGAAAGAGAACAGAGTGAATGAGAGATGGAGAGTGTGACCGTGTAGGAAGAGAAACTTCTCAGGGCAACGAGAAGTGAAGATATCAGCCCCGAGGAAAGGCAAGGCCAGCTCGGGGGGAAGCTCATGCCTGCCCCTAAGCACAACTCCGCTGTCTATAATTTCCACCAGTTTAACAAACACTCCAAATCCTTTGCCTGGAAAATAGGTTAGAGCTTGAGTCTCTAATGGTTTGAAATTGGTTTAGAATAGGGGGGAAAAAAAGTCACATCCTGGAACCACAAGGAAATACATGCTTTTGGAACTAGGTGGGCCCCGGCACCTGGCTATAGTGAGGCGGGGAGCAAAAGCCCAGTGGAGAGAGACGTGTGGAGCCAGAGGCTTAAAAGTATACAGAATCAAGGATCAGGCTGATGTTGGTGAAAACTTGCTGTGTGGCCTTAGTCCAGTTATTCAACCTCTCTGAACTGGAGCCTTGTCCTGTAACGCTGAGTGAATGATGTGTGCCGCTCAAGGATGTGGTGCAGATGGCAGGAGATGGTACCTATGACACGTACCATCCATGATGAGGACATACAAGGACTTTTAAAAAGGGCAGCAAGGCCATTTCTTGCTCAAGATCGAGGCATGTGCGTGTTTCAGAGCAGGTGCCGTGGGACAGCTCTCGAGATTTCGAGGTCGGAACATTCCACCTTCACCTGGGCTGTTCAGGGGTGGTGAGAGTCGGCACGAGGGCCTTTTGGTTGTACTTGGGAGCCAGGAGGAGTGGTGGCTGCCTGCGCACGCTTCACCTGCTCCCTATACCCCAGCCCTTTCTTAAGCACCTGGGTGCTGCTCTTCCCCACAGCCTTTGTGTGGACTTCCCCCACTAGGAAGAATAAGCTTTTCCTGTCTCCTTCCCTTTGCAATCTCCCAGGGCTCCGGAAAAACTCTGCCTCTTGGGCCTTACCTCTGTCTGCTCGTAGCCTCTGATAAAAAACTCAAGACTCTTAATAGCAGGTTTTGTAACCTCTGTAACAATAGCCACTGATATCTCCAGATTTTAAACATATTAGGTGCAAATGACTGTGCAAATCAGAGAATGAACAAAAATAAAGATAAAGTAGCTACTGTTTCTTCGTTGCCTTGCATGTAATGAATCGTGCCAGGTATTGAACGTTATCAGCTATTCTTTGCAACACCCAGCTTAGCAGGGATCATTTTCCTCATTGAAAAGAGAGGAAACTGAGGCACAAGGTGGCAGAGGATCACAAAACCTGCACCCAGCTTTGCCTGCCTTTGCAACTGCGAGTCTTCAGCAGCCTGCTCCTTTTTACAGGGCTTGGGCATAAAAACACACAAATAAACACACTTGTTGGCACTGTTTCTGGTACGGAGCTGGGCCCAGTCGGAGGGACCATTTGAGCGGTGTCCTTGGAGTTCATTGTGTCAACCCTGACACATCAGGTGCCCTTAAATGCACAGAAAGGGCTAATAGACCCGGCTGAGCTGAATTTCCCCTGCACTTGAGAACTCATGTTCCCTGACAATGAAGGATCTGGAAATGGAGACATCTTCCAAATGCACAGATTTGAATGGGATGGGAACAATAGTGCCATCCTTGAACCAGGGGGCAGGCAGAGCATTTGCTTTGAGTGTGTGGTTTTTATCCTGCATTTGAGTCATCAAGAAGCAGCTCTTTGCACAAAGGAGCAAGATGCTGCTCACTGCGTGTTCTGTCCGGCTGCACAAAGACGAGCAGACGGGGCAGGTGCTGGCCTGGGTGGGGGCAGCTGCTCAGAGAGAGCCACGGAGCCTACGTGATAAAATACGGCGCCATGCGGGACCTCGGCTCCCCAAAGATGTCCCGTACTAGCCCCCTTATGTGGAAAAGGGGACTTTGAGGATGTAATATAGTTAAGGACCTTGGGAGGGGAAGATGATTCCGGGTATCTGGGTAGTCCCTAACATCTGGAACCTTTCCCGGCTGCGTTCAGAGTCAGAGGGAGTAGAGAGCATGAATGAGAGAAGGTTCCGGGAAGAGTCCTGCCAGGGTCCTTCAAGAGGGAGGAAGGGGCCCAGGACAGGAGCCCAGGGATGTGGGTGGCTTCCATAAACTGCAGAAGGCGGGAAGGTGTTTTTCACCTGGAAGCTCCAGAAAGAAGTGCAGCCCTGCTGGCATCTTGATCTCAGCCCAGGGAGGCCCATTCCAGATTTCTTGCCTACAGAGCTGTAAGATGATAAATTCATGTTGCTTTAAGCCACCAACTCAGTGATGACCTGTTATAGTAAAGATGGAACACTAATACAAATGTCCATTCTGAGGAACCCTCCACAAACAAACCAAAAAGCACAAAAGAGTAGAAGACCCACTTAGCCATGGTCACCTAGTGCCATAGAGGACACAGCCCACGGTGTCTTTGACCTCAACAGAAACATTCCAGGAGGGACCTATGTGAAGAGGCCATCCAGGGACATAGATGTGTGCCCACTCCATGCGGTTGGACCCAGGGAACATATACCCTTTTATGGCACCCGGTTGCAATAGCCAGAACTGCTTCCCAAAAGCCAGCATGGAATCAGTGAACAGGTGTGGACTTTTAGTCGGACAAACCTGGGTTTGAATCCTGCTTTAGCCACTCTGCCCACGTGGGCTTCCACTACCTTGCTCAGCTCCACGCGGGGCTAACACACTTCACTTCTGGTTGGTCCAAGGACTACACAAGATAAAGAATGTTACTTACCTATTATCTAACCGTTACCACTAGATCCTGGAGGATACTCAATAAATTATATTATTAATATTTTTTATTATTTTGCTATTCTCTTTACATGATGCCTCTATTTGTTTTTTCCAAATGGGAAGCAAGTCATTCAAGTATCTTGTGCAAATATTAAGTGAAAATCAGCAATGCTGTCAAACCACAATATTTCCTTTAATGAATTTTTGAGATTTTTATGAAAATAATAGATAAATATAGTTTTAAAATCAAATGATAACACAAGAATTAGAACACACAAAATGAGAGTTGTCTCTTCAACCCAATCTATCTTCTAGGTTCCTGCCTTCCAGAGAGGCCAGAGTGTCAGCTGCTTTTTATGACATTTCCTTTCAATTTTCTAAATGATATTTTTATAATACTACAATATATTGATTTTCTCTCTAAATACTATTTACTTCCTGCTATGAAAGATGCTGATCTAGCTCTTTTAAAATACAAACACCCACACACACCCCTCCCAAAAAATTTAATTTTTTGATAAGTCAGAAGTGTTAAATATTGAGTCACATAGTGCACTGGGCCTCTTACTACGTGATAGTTTACATATCGTTAATGGTGAAGCTACTTCCCTTAGAGCAAGTAACTATTTATTATTTTTATTTGGTTTGTTTAGTTTTCTATGTAGTTGTGACATATCCAGTTTACCTTTAAAATAGTTGTAAATACAGTTGTAAACACTGGTAACTTACTAGCACAGGTTTGTTTGTTTGTTTGTTTTTTCCTCAGAGAATCCATTCCTGATTCCTCTGTCCTGTTCCAGTTAGACTGACCGTTGCCTAGACTGGCCAGTCACATTCGAGTTGGGGACTTTTTTTCACCCTCTTCTTGGAATTTCTATTTCCCCTTCTTCTTTGCTGAATCTACCTTTCATTAATGCCACATCTTCTTTGTTATTGGCTTAATACCTTATTAATACATTGGAGAACATATTCTAGAAACTTCCCAAGAAGGCAATCAATAGAAATACATATTTTGAGTTCTTACATTTTTAAAAATATCTTTATTTTGTCTTCACACTTGATTAAGCATGGGTCATTTTAGGTTGAAAGTCATCCTCTCTCTTAGTAAAAGAGGCATTACTTGTCTCTTTTCTAATTTCTAGCATTGCTATTGAGAGGTCCAGTACTCAACAGTTTTCTTATCATTTGAATCTTTGTTTTTGTTCTGGGAGTGTATAGAATGCTGTTTATTCTGAAATTCCATACTGATATACCATGATATGGACAGTTTTATATTAACTGTGCTGGTTACTTTGGAGAGATAATACAGCTTTCACGTGCAAACCTATGTGTTTCATTTCTAAGAAATTTTCTTGTATTAAGTCTTGGAAATTTTTCTGCCATTTTCTCTGTTCTCTGTTTCTTAATTTCATATGGGCCAAATATTTCATTTCTTAGATTTTTTCTGCTTATCTTTATTGTTCCCTTTTCTATATACTTGACATTTTACTCATGTTCCAAGGATATTTTCCCAACAGCATCTTGTAATTCTCCTACTGGATTTTTTTCTGTCCCATTTATTAAAAACCAAGAGTTTTTTTCAATGTCTAAGTATTCTTTTATTGCATTTTAATGTTTCTTGGATGCCATATTTTCTCATATTTTCCTAAGATAATCATAGTTATTTGCAGTTTTCTTCTGGTCAGTGCAATCCATTTCTCCCTTGCTTTTGTTTTGTATTTGTTTGTTTGGGTGACTGTTAGGAGCTTAGATCAAATATCTGGAGACACCTGGTTGTCAATTTCTGTGAGTGAGCGACTGAAAGGCTAAACACAAATATATGCTTTGGTGGGGCTTACTCCCTACTGAGCCCTGTGGTTGCTTAAATGGAGAGCCTCAGGTGTCAGTGCCTGTAGTCATTTCTTTTGGTCCAGTCCGTTCCTCCTGAGAGGATGCCCGGGAATGATGTCTGGGTTGCCAGCGGGATAAGAGGCAAGCAGCAGAACAGGGGTTGAGGTCAGTATCCAGGACTGCAGAAGGTCATGGAATCACCCTATTGGTTTACCCCAAGTTCCACCTGGGCCTTGTTTCTTTAAGTGAGAGATACTTTGACAGTATCCCTGTCTTCTGCTGCATGGTTAAATTCCCCACAGGCAGAGTTTAAGTCAAGTCTCCTGTCTTCTGCTCCGTCTCACAACCTGGTTCTCAGAAATACCAGGTGCCCTGATTTCTAGAACTTCCCCAGGTTCTTTAGCAAAACCAGCTTGCTCCTTGCTGGAGGTTCCCAAAAGAGATTAGACTAGAGCTTTTTAGCAAAGCTACTTTAGTTACCATTTGCCAATTCATTTTCTGTCTTTCACAATTTTGTGGCTATCTCTCATCTGGTATTGTTCTCTCTGTCTTCAAGGAGCTCAGGGTCTAGTACGGAAAACATACCCAAGCAAATGAATTGCAGCATCATATAATGAGTTCACTAATAAAATTGCGAGTGAAGTGAATTGCTGTTAAAAGAAAAAGTAAATAACATTCTTCATAGGGGTCACAAGTGGCTTCCAGGAGGATATAATTTTGAAGGGTGAGGTTTTGAAGGTTTTGAAGGGTGAATAGGAGTTTTTTTTTTTAGATAAGCGAATGGAGGAAGAACATCTAAGAGCAATGGCCAGCCTGAATGTAATAGTGTCTTTTGCACTACTTTGGATGGAACTGGAGACCATTATCCTAAGTGAGGTATCTCAGGAAAAGGAAAATACCACATATTCTCACTTATAAGAGGGAGCTAAATGATGCATATATATGGTCATACCAAGTGGTATAATGGACACTGGAAACTAGGAAGAGGGAGGCTGGGAGGAGGTCGAGGGACCAAAAATTACCTGTCAGGTGCAATGCACACCGTTTGAGTGATGACAGGTGCACTGAAAGGCCTGACGTCACTACTATGCAAGTCATGCATGTGATAAACAGCATTTGTACCCCATGAATATATTGAAATACAAAAATAAAAATAGAAACATAGCAGAAGGGGCCGGCTAAGTACAGACGCAGGAAGCGTGACACAGGAGTAAGGGGAGGACGTGGAGCCACAGTGTGGCCGGGATGTGGGTTGGTTTGCCACGCCAGGACCTTAATCTGAGCTGGAGGTTGCTGGGAGCCCTCAAAGATTTTAGAGCAGGGGAATAACATAGTCGGGCTACATTTCAGGTGGACCATTTGCTATCTTGAGCATCATTTGTGGTAGTAGAGAGTGGTGGCAGGCAAGTTAGACCAATATTTTAGGAAAAACCAAGTAGAAATCCCCGTGAGTGTTTGGCCACCACAATCAATCATCACTGAGGCTATTTTTCAATGACCTCCAGTGGCTGAGGTTCCTGAGAGACTTGCCAAACTCACGCAGAGACGGCAACCTGGTGACTTTTGTTTCCTTTGGTTTGTCTTTTTCCATGACAAGCCTCTATTCCCGGCACCTTACTTTAGGGCATTTGTATCATAATTAGCATGTGTAGCCCCAAACCTTCTCAAGAATCCAAAAAGATGAATCGTGTTTGCTCGGCATGAGTCTTTCTCCTGCTGCAAGGAGGGGGCGCTGGGACTTGGAGGCCCTGATGTGTGCCAGTGCACACGCCAGGCAGTGTCCTGCGTTTATCTCATGTCACCCTTTCACCCACCTGTGGGTGCTCCCCTCACCCCAGTCAGCCCTGGGTAAAGGGCCAGGTTCGCCTGGTGCAGTCACCTACCCAGAGGTGCTTAGCTATTCAGGAGCCTGCCTGTCCCCTGTATACCTTTTCTACATCCTGCAAACTATCAGTTCACTCGAAAATCTGGCACCCTCTCTTTTTTCATAGACTTTGTTTTTGTTGGGACCCTTAGAGCAACCAGCTCACCTGCAACCGCCAAAATGCCTGGGCATTGGCAAGGGATCATTCCAGACATGGGAAGAATGTCAGCTCTGCCAAGAAGACCACTGTGGCCCTTCCTCCCTCCACCCCTGGGTGAACTAGTGGCTCTCACCTAGTGTGGTCTCCTCCTACCTGAATGTGCCCTTTCCTAATCCCCTCTTTGATTACCATCAATCACCCCTGTTTTAAGATTAACGACTGCATCTGGTCAATCTACTTTTGCCACTCCCAAAACAGACTTCGACACTTAGGAAGCACTTTAAAATATTTGTAGAAGAGAAGAAACGAAAGAACAGAGGCAAGAGGAAAGGGAAGAAGGAAAAAAATAAATAAAACAGAAATGTGAGCTGCAATTGCCTGGCTAATCTGAGCCCTTTTTATATTCATGTTAACATGCACATAAATACTGGGAATTCTCGTTGCTAAATTCAAGTTTGCAGAACTTTGGTCTTTCATAAAATTACATCATTTAAAAGGAAATCACTACATTTTTTTAAAGACATGCCAGACCAAATACTGAGAAGTGTATAATGGGAGAAAAAAAAATAATAAAATCCAGAAAGCAATCACCACAAATGGAATGACTACTCACCCCCCCCACACACGTATGCCAAAAACTCTCTGCTTTTGCCGAATCTGCAGTAGCTGAAGTCATTAATTGAAATCATTTCTAAATCTACATTGACCAGAGTGATAAAGTCAACAAAATTAACCATGCTAATGGGTCCATTATAAGAATTCTCCTAAAAACAAAATAATAATGGTTTATATCAAGTGTAAAGATAAAACATAGGTGGAAATATCCTTCTTAGACTAATAAAGTGAAAAAAAGTAAAAGAAAAAAAAAGTGAACTTCTCAAGTGATGGAACCAGTCAGTCTGTCAAGGAAAACATTTTCCTTTTCTTCTGTGCCCAAAAAGGAAGGCATTTATTTGTGCCTATTGATCAATCTTTTCCTATTCCCCCTCCCCCAACCCTTCCCCAGCTTCTGGTAATCATTATTCCGCTCTTTCCTTCTATGAGAGCAACTTATTTGGATTCCAGATACTGTGAGGTCATGCAGTATTTGTCTTTCTGTGCCTGGCTTATTTCACTTAACACAACGTCCTCTAGGTCCACCCATGTTGCTGCAAATGGCAGGCTTTCATTCTTTTTATGGCTGAGTAGTATTTCATTGTGTATAGATACACCACGTTTTCCTTATCCATTCATGCATTTTTAAAAAGTCAAAAAAGAAAAAAAAAAAAAGGAAGGAAGCATTTCTCAATTTCTCTTGGTAGAAACACTCTCTCCAAAATGTTCTACATTGAAAAACATTTTCAGGCTTTCACTAACATTGAGGCAACTCTCCCCCTTCAAAGATTGGCCACTTGCTCTAGGAATAAAGACATTTCTGAGCTGTTTGTTCTGAAATGGGTCGTCCCCTTTAAATTCAAGCTGGAGGAAGCAGGTTGAGGTCGGCCACAGATGGGTAGGATAGCCATTATAAAGAAAAGCATCTCACGAATTAAGAACCAAAACAAATACTCCACAGATGACTTTTCTATTGCCACTGGGGTTTCCACTGTAGCTCCCAGCAATGAAATGGTACACATCTTAGGCCTTGTCACTTTGCAGCCTTGAGACCCTTCATTGTTGGGGACCACCAGTGTTTACCTTTCTCCCAAACCAAGGTTTGCTACTGACGCTATCCTGGCCACTGTACAGACTTTCCTTGAGGGGAAATGGAAATCCCAGGCAGGGTTTCAGGCTTGTGTAAAATCCTGCTGGGAAAACCTTTACATTTGGTGCCTCTGGTTCTGTGAAAAAAAGTGTTTGAAGTAGATTCCGGGTATTGCACAGTTAAAATTAAATATATATTTAAAAGTCTGATTTTCCTTTGCACGCAGAAGGGAGAAAAAGGCCATTGCAGGAGTCAGACTTTGTATCCACATGTCTAATATTATGAGAAATCTTAGAGTTTTGATAGACTTAATCCATACCGCAGGAGCATATAAAATAGCAGAGGTCAACTGCCAACAAAAACCAGGACCACACCAGGAAAGCCTTTGGCTTTCGAGTGGCTACCTGCCAGGTCCTGCTTGGCAAAACCCCAGTCATGAATAAATGTACAACGTCCCAATCTATCAAGCTGGACTTGGCTTTGCCCTGGGTCTGGGCTAGGTCTGGAATGACCACCACTGTTCACTATGCTGCTTTTCATGGCCAGGAAACTCAATGTCCTTCAGGAGGTATGCATTTGAAGAGAAGCTTTTCCAGAAATCCCTTTGTGCCTTTGCAAATGCCTGTATATGCTTTATGAGTTCTCCAATCCTGTGTGTGTGTGTGTGTGTGTGTGTGTGTGAGTGTGTGTGTGTGTGTGTGTGCCCCAGTGCTTTTCCCCATCAAAATTTCTTTACGGATTATGACAACGCATAGATCTTTCTTTGTCTTTTCCTAGTTGCTGCCGTTCAGACCGATTTTCGTCTTGCATATGATTTTAATACAAGTGCTTGTAATATGATTACATTAACTGTTGAGCAATATCGCCTCGGCAGACCCAAACCACAGAGTTCTTTTTTTAACTGCACTGGGAACGCCGGGGCTCTATCTCCAGCGCTCATTCTCTGTCGCAGCCATTAAAGTACAGTGGGCACGCAGGCCGCGTTTTGACACGTGTGTAAATATGTATTGGGAGAACTGGCTGAAATGGCTCAGGAGAAGGACCTTCGGGATAGTACGTGGGACACTTTTTTCTTGGAGTCATAGTAAGTTCTCCTTTCTCGCTTCAAAGATTCTAGTGACTTTCTGGAAATGTGCTCTCTTTCCAGTTTGGCCTTTGGCAATGTGGCTAGGAGTGGCTTCTTTCTTTTCACTAGCTCTCCAGAAGGGAATTCTGGGGAAATCTGTGTGTTGTGGCCAGTGGACTGAAGAAACGAACGCCTTCTACTGTGGTCTGTGTGAGGAAATACCTCTTGGTAAGATTCGGACGGTAAAGTCACCATCGTCATCATCATCATCATCAATATCATTACAAGAAAGAAAGAAAGAAGAGGAAAAAGAGGAAGAAAAAGGAAAGAGGATAATGAGGAGAAAGAGAACAAGAAGTGAGAGAAAGAGAAGGAAAAAGAGGAAGAGGAGAAAGGAAGATGATTTCGCTTGCTTCCGTTCACACGATACACACGCACACGTGTTTTACTCCATTCAGGTTGCTATAACAAATCCTCATAAGCTGGGCAGCTTATAAACAACAGAAATGTGTTTCTTACAGTTCCAAAGGCTCAGGATGCCATCCCGTCCCTAGCAGATTTGGTGTCTGGTGAGGGCTCACTCTCTGGGTCACAGACGGGACCCTTCTAGCTGTGTCCTCTAGGGACTCAGGCAGCTCCTGCGACTCTTTTATAAGGGCAGTATCCCATCCACGACGGGGAGCTCTCACCACCTAATCACCCCTCAAAGGCCTCACCTTCTACGCCATCACCCTGCCGATTAGCATTTCAACACATGAATTTAGGGGGAACATGAACTTTCAGACCACAGCAATGAGTTCTAGGACTGTGTCCTATCAGTATAGAAAACATCCGTCCCAATTGATTTATTTGCTTATTTGTTTCCAGAATAGTTTGATGTCAGAATTTCCATGTCACTGTCTTAATAAAGCAAAAAAGATTCTACAGTTCCACTACCCATAGGATACAAAGTATGTGCTCTGCAGTGCCTCATGGATATGGAAATATTCTAAGAATCATTTTCTTCTAGACTTTTTCTTTTGGTCCAGAAAATGTAATAAGTCTGTCATTTAGAAAAAGCTTATGTGTGTGTGTGTGTGTGTGTGTGTGTGTGTGTGTGTGTAGAATGGGTTCTCTACTGCAAGAGAAAACCCAGATGTAATTTATCTTCTGGTTCCCATTGGTAATTCCTGTTAGAACAACACCGTGAACCACCCCAAGCTCTGGTCCATCCTAAAACACCCAAACGCAAATGGGTGGGACTTGCTTGTTTATGTTTACTGCTGCTTCTTTTTAAACATATTATGAGTGTACAATATGTATGTGTTCTGTGTAGTTTTGTTCCAGGCTCACACAGGATGCTTTTTGCTTGACTTTAAGTTTATAGGTCTGATACGGGTGACAAAAGGTGACCTCGTTCTCAGAACTCCAGGGGAGCTGTTGATGATTTTGATGATCTAAAAAATATACTCCATGGACCTGCCATCAGTAACAACTTCATTCCTTTCCATTTTCCCAGCTTCTCGTCCTTTGATTTCAGAGCAGAAGGCTCTCCTTTTATCAGCCGACGTGACCCACAAAAACGTCATCCAGACACATTCTCTTTCTTTCTCTACTCTGGAGGCCTGTTTCAGGCGAGGAACACATTCCCGAACACTCCCATGAACTTCTCTTGGCAGTGACCCTTGGTGGCCCAGCCCAAGGCGTCTTTGGTTCCTAGAATTTTAAGAACAGCCTGTGCCAATGGCAGACCAGGTGCTGCAGGCTGGGGCCCTGCCATGAGGACTTGCTAAAGAGGCCACTGTTGTGAAGTGCCCTTGGGGGCAGGTAGGTCATTTAAACCCTTGAACCTACTTACTTGGCAACTCCTGCTCAAACTTGCCAAAAGGGTCAAGAGTACCCCCTTTTAAAGAGCCAACCTGTAGCCAGGACACTCTGAAATAGTATTTTCGTTTGGGAACACAGGAAGGGGAGGGGCAGTGATGTGCCAGCACCGTTTGACAACTGGCTGTCTTGGGAAAAACAGCCTTGAGGTGCAGCGTTTGCCTCTTCCTGTGGCCCAAATGCTTCTGCCATGGCCAATTTCAAGCAACCAGTGTGACGTCCCTGAGTTTGGAGTTAGGAAGAGGTGCCTGCAACTGGGTGTCACAAGCCAGGACTAGCCAGCCCCAGCAGGACACCATATGGGCTGTGAATGCTGCAGAGAGAGCACTGAGCTTGGGGACCTGAGACCTGGGTTGGATTTTCTAGAAAGGATCTTTCTCAGCTTAAATAAATTATTTTGGGTCCTCTGCTAGCACCTCTGAAAAATAGGAGACTGGGCATATTTTAGCAAGATTCTGATGTGGATTAAATAAGGAAACAGGGTAATTTTCTCTGGCATGGGCAGCATGGCCTTCATCACCCACTAACAGGACCAGCCAGGCATGCATGGAGCCATGAATGCAGCAGGCTTCCCCTCATGGCATCCTGCTGCAGCTTCTAATGTGGGTGGTGAAATGATTCTCATCAAATAAAAATAAAAGCTGAGTCTTCAAGAAGTGACAACGCACCCCCAAACCTCCAAGGAAAGATGCCAGCCTGCGCCTGCCCATTTACAAAGGCTATTCATTTCACCCCCATGAGGCCTGTAATGGTTTTAGGTTTTTTGTTTGTTTGGTTGGTTTTTTTTTTTTTTTTTTTTTGGTTTTAGGTTTTAAACTGGAAAAATATTCACAAAACCAGGTGATGATCTCCTTGAATCCTGAAATTGTGGCAAACTTCCTCAAGAGATGGAGGCGTATAATGTCTGCAGTGCTACACCAATGCAAATATTATTATCTTATTTTCTTCCCACTGGAAAAAAAAAAAAAAAAGAGTGCTGGGCTGTCTGTATACAGGAGATGTTTAGTCACGACCTGTTTTCTCTGAACCTGGGTTGATTGCTCTCAGGGAGCCCGGCCAGCCATAACGTTGCTTTACTTACATTCTACTGCTTGTGGGGGCCACGTGCAAGTGTCACAAATTTGGGGTTGCAGCGTCCTGGCTTCTCCTCCCATCTTTTCATTTATAAGCTGAGTCACCTTGGTTCAGTCACTTCCCTTCTCAGAGTATCAGAAGAGCCTCTTCTATAAGCCAAGGATATTTATAAATTCCTCATTGACTCTGTGTGTGTGTGAGTGTGTGTGCCTGAGAGACAGAGGCAAACACACACGCATCGAGAAAAATAGTTCAAATAATGACCGTAAGTCCTTGAGAGAAGAGCCTGTGTCGCACGAGGCTTGAGTCTTCAGAATTTATCCAGCGATACTTTCGTCCCTACTTGATGAATGAGTGAATCAAGCATCTGGAACAAAAATCGCTACCCAGAAGACACTTAATAGGTATCTGTGATATTTATTCCAGTTCCAGAGATCCTGTAAACCAACCTCCCCTCTGACTTTCCAGCTGTGGTTCTACAATTTCCAAATCAAGAATCGACGCATATTTTTTTTAACGTGAGTTTACTTTCAATATAAAGCAGCCTTTCTAAAGCAGCAACAAATAGCTAATGAATTGGGAATAAATAATGCACTGCAAATTGCATCCCCAATAATCTATCACACATCCGTCTGCTATGGATAACGCAAGATAACAACCACCTTTGACTTAATTGGGCTTGTGAGTAGTAGCATGTGCATTATAATGATCCCATTGACATTGTTCTGCACTCAAGGAATCAAACTAATGCCGACTAGCACACTGAGCACCGTGTGGCCCTCTCTCCCCTGGAAGTGCACATGCGCTGCTATCAGCATTGACAGGAGTCGGGGCTGGGCTCTGAGGAGTGTGAAGACTCCCTTGGGGTGCGTGCGGTAGGAAGACCAGCCCATATTCCGCTGTTTTCCATGGGACCGTGTATACATTGCAAAGCCCAGTAATGGTTCCAGAGAGCACCTCTCCAGGTCTGGCCGCCATGTTAATAGACACGTCTAGTAATAACAGCCTAATGGTACGTGTGAGTGTGTAATATTGACGCACACAGTGTATCGCCCCCATCTTTGCCTCCCAACCACAGGGTCGCGCTCTCCTAGGACCCATAGGAGAGGCCCCGAAAAAGATGACCTGGCCCCACGTTAGCG